>CM053512.1:2667745-2791351 GCA_028627145.1 Eidolon dupreanum | reverse complement strand
CAAAGTCAAGAGCAAATTCTGCCATCCGTTTATATGCTTAACCGCATTTATGCACCATATCACCCTTTAATGTAAGAGCATGTTATATTAGGAATAAAACATTGCAATAAAGTAATAAAACTGTAATAATAAATGAGCTACACTGAAAGTACACGCAGAAAATATTAACAAGAAGATGCTGCAATACAGGGAAGTCGATCCACCTCCTTGTATGTCAAATACAAAATCAAGTTGCACACTAAGGTAGATCAACCTCCAAATTAAATACTTAAGAAAGAGAAGCAGGCAAAACAGTCTCATCTGTATCTAACCAGCACTTTCAAAGGGGCACTCATGAAGTTTCCATTGATTAGTTTGCTTCCACTCTTCGTGAAAATCAATTGTGCGTATTTTCCTATACGTACTTCAGCAGCCATTTCTATTTGATAAGCATACTTTCCTAATGTTTTGGCAGGTAAAACTGACGTCAGTTTTATTACATGTCAGCTTTGTCTTGCATGGCACCAAGTCATGTTGGTGGCCTCTTTGGGAACTGTCGCCGGCAAGTTTAAGATGAATTTCTATTAATTGTCTCGGATCCTCAAGCCCTGCCGTGTGTGCCCTGAGAACCCAATTTCAGAATTGTGTTCCGCGACCCAGCTTGGTCCTCAGCATTTTGTCCTCCCACCAAAGAAAAATGCTCCGGGCTGTCATCTTTCAAATACAGTCACTCCTATAACAAACCTCAGCCGTCTCTCATTTTCTGTCATCTTTTCATACTCAGTTTACAAAAACAAAAACTGTGCCTCCGAAGTGCTGCCCCAGAGTTTGTCAGGATCCTCTCTAAGTGATAAATTCCGTAAACACACGAATCTGTCACTCGTTTCCTGTATTCTTCAAAGCATGGGTGCTTGGTGGGCACCCCAAAATATTTACTGATTGATACTTACCAAGAGTGGAACCAGGAAGGAAAAAATCTTTGTTCAATCGGGTTGTTCCCATCTATACCATGTAGCTCTTATCTTCTATCGGAAATTTATTCAGCCTCTTGTGACATAGATTATGACAGTCAAAGCCTACACACTGAATTTATCTTGTCCTCTGATGGTGGGCAGGTAGGGTAGGGACTGCAGTGGTAACTAATTCTCTAACAAACGATTCTAATTAGCATGACAAATAGAATTATGATGGCACCGTCATTTAAAAAAGTACCTATCAGCCTTGTCTTTGAAGAGTTTTAAGTCTTTATCACCCCATAAAACACAGGGAGGAAAAAACTTCAAACGGGCCTACGGAAAGTTTCAGAAAGGGATATTTAGTATGTGACAGATGAGAAGGATCACCAGTGGCCCAGAGCCCTGAACAAGGTCACTTAAATAGACAGAAAACCCTGCTCAGGTGTGGTTTCTTTGCTGTGTGTCCACACCGACTCCTGTGTGGAGAGGAGGCCTCTATGGTACTGAAAATGGCCCAAAATCTCCTGGCCGAGTGAAGCAACAGACACAGTCTGTGATGATAACCACCGGTGTGCTCCATGTGCACCCAGCTCTGTAAGAGACCTCTTTGTGACGAGGCAGAATAACACGAGCTCAACAGATTGGAGCTACGGCGAGTGATGAGAGACGCCGAAACAGTGGCCAAGGGAAGCGAAGCCACACAGTACATTGTTTTAGAAGAGTGGGCTGGGTTGACATCGCCTGAACCACTTGCCAGATAGATAGATATATTACCAGGTAATTATTTCATCTCTCAAAGTTTCCTCACCCACAAAATTAGGATTAAAACTGTATCTATGTCAAAAAATCAATAACATAATCTATGCAAAGCAGTGTTGGGTACCCAATAATTATTCTCATGCATTGAATACTCACTAAAAGCCACCAAGGAAACCCAGATTGCCATATCAAATGCAAATACAAAGTAGCACATTCATCTGTTGTTACCAAACAAAGAATTCAAGGACAAGTTCCTTGATTTAGAAAGATCCAGAATATTAAAGAGATTCTCAAAAGACAAAAGCCATACCTGTCCCCACGAAGAAAATGCCACCTCACCTAGTGAACTATCAATAGCTAAACATTCGAAAAAGAAATGATTGATTGTTTCCTCTTATAAATTTTTTTCCAGATGGAAATAAAGTCAAACTGTTGTTATTTATTGCAGATATTCAACTTTGTATGAAAATTTGACAAAATAACAAAATCTGTCAAAATAAAACTGAGGCAATTAATACATGACCACTATGCCTGAAGGTTTCAGAGGCTGATGCCAGAAAAAGCTCTCTCAGAAGTGACCAGTACTAACTGCTAAGCACACCAAGCAAGGGGCTTCAGAGCTTCCAGAGAGGAGTCCAAGGGACAAGTGGGGAGTCCTCGTAAAAGTGAAATGGTTCCCAGACCTAGAAGACTGCCTTGGGCCAGAAGAAAAATGTATTTTGTCATTCCCTGAAGCGAGATCGTTTTGCCTGCAGACTCTAGGAATATAACCAAGTATAGAGCTGATTGTGCTGCACCCCGCCCAACGAGAATTACCCAAATGGTGGGGAGAATTGGGCTCATGCATCCCACCATCGATCGCCATGATTATTTGGGTAGGGAGGAGAAGATTCTGAGGGAAAGATGAGTACCTTGCTGCCCCACACAGCCTGGAAACTGCTTAGAGCCTCGTTCCTTATTTGGCTTTGTAATTTTTAGCATGTGAAACAAAAACGGGTGTGGACTGCTTCGAGAGCCTTGGCCAGAAGTCCCTAAGTTCTGGCATGTCCTCCATGTCCAGAAGTTAATCCTCACCACTCAGTATGACCTCTTGCCTCTGGGGAACCAACTCTTGTCTCAGGAAAACTTCTGCTCTGGGATCAAGGCACTCTACCAAAAAAAAAAAGAACAGTGGGTTTTTATAAAGAAAACAGTTTTCACTTTTGCAGGTCCTTCATCTCTGTAAAATGAAACTCAGGACTTCCCCCAGATTAACATCGATTTTCTAAGAGGAGAAGGTGACGATATATAGATATTTCAATGTAACAAACTAGCCCAGAAATGTGTATGTGTGTGTGTGTGTGTGTGTGTGTGCGTGTGTGTGTATCTGTTTTTAGGTCATTATTGTACTATTTCGATGGTTGTAGTTTTGTCGTGTAGTTTGAAGGTAGGGAGTGCGATACCTCATTCTTTCTTTCTTGAGTTTTCCTTGCCTATTCAGGGCCTTTTGTGGTTCCATATAAATTTTAGGATTACTTGTTCTAGTTCTGAGAAGAAGGCTATTGTTATTTTGTAGGAACTGCACTGAATCTGTATATTGCTTTGGGTAGTAAGAATGTTTGAACAATATTAATCCTTCCAATCGACGAGCATAGCATACATATCCTTCCATTTATTTGTATCCTCTTCAGTGTCTTCAGTGTCTTACAGTATTCAGGGTTCAGGGTTTTCACTGGTTTAAATTTACTCCTAAGTATTTTATGCTTTTTGATGCAAGTGTAAATGGTATTGTTTTAATTTCTCCTTCTGAGAGTTTCTTATTGGTGCAGAGAAATGCAACAGATCTCTGTCTATCGATTTTGTATCCTGCAAATTAGTGAATTCGTTGATCAGTTCTGATAGTTTTTTCAGTGGAGTCTTTAGGGTATCCTATATTTAGTGTCATGTCATCTGCAAATAGTAGCTGTACTTCTTCTTTTCTCATTTTGAGGCCTTCGATTTCTTGTTTTCTGCTGTGCCTAGGACTCCCAGTACCATGAGAAATAGAAGTGGTGATGATGGACGTACTTATCTTGCTCATGATCTTAGAGGAAAGTCAGCTTTTCACGAGTGAAGACGTTAGCTGTGGGTTTGTCATATGTAGCCTTTATTACGTTAAGGTATGTCCTCTATACCCACTTTGTTGAGAGTTTCTATCATGAAAGGATGGTTTTTGTCAAAGATATTGAGCTTTTTCTGAGATACAATTTTTATCCTTCATTCTTTCTTTGACCCCAGAACAGGAACCTAGGTGAGGCAATTCTGGGAATGGAAGAACCCAGAGCTACAAAATATCATTGTAAGAACTTAACGTTTGTATGACTCTTTAACTTTAAAAAGCAAAACTAAAGTGGAAAACAAAGTTTCCTTGTTAATACTCATCGACCTCTCAGTAACTCTGAGACAGAGAGGATATCAATTATTTGACAGATGAAGAATAAAAGGCTCCAGAAACTTGCATAACTTGTCCAAAGTTCCAAGACTTAATAGAAATTGTAGAACTGAAACTGATGTCCTCCAACTGAAATCTAAGAAATCCTTCTCTCTCCCAAACTGCATCCCATCGTGTCTATAGTCTGAAGTTCATGAGCAACTGAATTGCTTTGCCTTCTCCTTGCAGATATTCCATAGAATTCCACTATCATTTAAAACAAATGCAATATAACCTTGGCCAAAGCAAGAGAGAGGAGCTCTGAAAGTTATTCTGTAACTGTTATACATGGTCACCTTTGTTGCACAAAGAGACAAAAAACATCCATAGGCCTTGGTTCTGCTACCAGTAGTTGAAAATTGGTATTTTATGTTGATGGCCATATTTGATTTTTTTTTAAGAGACAGAAAATAAATTAAAAACTCTATGTGCCGTTACCTCTGTTTGCAAGAACTGTGACCTTTGCCTCTTATAAATCTATTCAAAGATGAAGTCTGGAATTGGGTGTTTCAGGGATGTTCAAAATAGGCCTCGTGCTTTACAAGAGCTGCAAACGTTTCTTGGCTTTTCTGATCCACTTTATTTGATAAAACTTAACTAGTAAACAAAGTGGCTGCATATCCTCTACAAAACATCCATTAGGTTATCTCAGCTTTATACCAGAGTAGGGTTTGTTTGCACAAAGAATTAATGAGAGAGGTTATTGAAGGACTTCAGTCTCCTCTTTTCTTCTCCTCTGACAAATTGTTTGCAATACCAGCACTAATGAATGCAAATAAAAGTAACCGACATTCGAATGAAGAGCTTGCTTTAAGGGATTCTAGCTCCACTGTTAAAGTAGAGAAAAGATGTTTCTTTTTACTAGGCCTTTGAGAGGCTTGATATTATGGCAGTGGAAACTTCTATCAATGCCTGTGTATCCTTACTGCCTCAGCTACCGCTGAGCTCGAGCTCAGAAACTGGATGTATAAGGCGATTTCCTCAATAGGGGTTCAGACTCGCCATTTAAAATGTGGCCCTAACGAAGGTCTCGTTGGTATTTAAATTAGTTGGAATTAACATAATACATTTCTATGCCTAGAAACACGTCAAGTTCAAGAAAAGCCTCCAAATCTAACGTTTCCAATGGTATCGTAAGAATTTACTGTTGGACCAGACCTCGAGTGACGTTGCCTCCCACCCTACTTGCTGCAGACAATGGCAGGGCCGACCTTCCTGGGCAAAATTGTGAGTCCTCAGCATAGAAACAGAACATCTTACTCCCATCTTTCGGGAGTCGTCAGAAAACCTTGTTTGACAGCCAGCTGCCCTGGGCCACCCACACCCAAGGGGGACAGATTTCCGGCCACCCCTATTCATCAGAGCATCAGTTTCTAAGCTTGCCTTCCAGGAAACACAAGATGTAGTCTTTTTATATCAATTTTTAACTTAAAAACGAAGAGAAGAACTAAGTTTCCTAATATTTAATATACAAATTGAAACTGGTTCCACTATTAAGTTTAAGGGCAGAGGAATTAGGGATTACATGATAGTAAATTTCAGGATGACATTACATTGACTAAAACAATATTCACAGTAATTTGCACCGGAATGAGGAGTCGACGTGAAGATTCTAAGTGTCATAAAGAGTTAAGTTGTCTCAGGGTAAAGTCCTGAAAAATGTTAGAGAATTTGAAGATGAGTTACATGTTTTGTTCTTAAAAAAAAAAATGAAAACTGTTTCAAATTTCTGAACTTTTCTATGATTAAAAATGCCTGTTTAGCAGGATTTAAACACACACACGTACCCTAAGTATGTCCCAGTGTAAAAGAGGCATTTTTAATAAGAAATGAGAGAATGACTGCTTTGGACAATAATTCCTGCTGTCAAGACAGAATTTTGAAAACAGATGTTTGGCAAGGTTTTCATCACTATGCAACTTTGTTCCTGAAAACAGCTTAAGTGTGTCAATTATAAAACACTCGTCAGCATCTTTTGAAAATTAAATGTTATATGTTTTATAGAAATACATAATATTTGTTAATTTGTGTTAATGCTTTACATAGAATTTTTACATCTATGCTTATAAATAGGATTGGCTCACATTGTCTCTCTCTCTCTCTCTCTCTCTCTCTCTCTCTCTCTCTCTCTCTCTCCCTACCCGCCCCCACGCCTGCCCGCCCCTCTGACTTTGGTGAGTTGGGAAACTTCCCTATTCCTCAATTTTTGAAAGTGTGCCCAAAATAGATATTAACATTCCTTTGAAGATTTAGTAAAAATCTTCAAAGTACTTAAAAATTGTCTGTTTTTGTGCCTGTTTTGTGGGTAGTTTCTTAACTGTTGATTACTGACTATAATGGTTTTAGATTAATTTCTTTTAATTTCTTTTTCTGCCAATTTTGATAACATAAGAGTGTCCTAGAAAATTGACCAGTCGCCCAAGTATTTGTTTAAAAAAGTTCCTTGTAGACAGATACACCATTCATTTCTAATATTTCTGTTCTGCATATAGTCATGTTCCTTTTTTATTTATAGTATTTTTATTGCCTTTTTTTTTAAAAAAAAAAAAAAACAGTTTTAACAGAGAAACTTCTTTCTCAAGAAACAGATTTTAGGTCTGTTCATTTTAATTAAAGTAATTTAAATGAATTTCATTAATTTCTGTTCCATCTTCTTTATTTCCTGAGTTTACATCCTGAGTTTATTTCTTGAGTTTACTTTGTTTTTCTCTTTCTAACTTGTGGTGCCAAACTCAGAAAACATTCGGTTTCAATGTGTCTTCCACACTATTATATGAATTTAAGATAAAACTCCCTACAAACCACTTGAACCGCCTCCCACGAGTTTTGATTTGCAGTGTTTCCTCGCTATTTAATTCTAACTTTTCTTTTGATTTCTTCACATTGTCATTGTTTCAAGTCCAGTACCTGAGGACTTCCGATCTCAGCTTTATTACTCATTTGATCTGTGATTTAGTGCCGTCAGTGGCAAAACAATCAAAACAGCGAAAGAATCTCCCCACAAGGCTTCATGAAGCATCTGTAATTTTGCTAGCAAAATACATGACCCACACTAAGCACTCTGCTGAAATTAAAGCTGCCACCACCATCATCATCTAAATATTGTCATCATTAAATCCATGAAGTATTTGGGAGAGTTTCGCCTTAAAATTCACAATTTATGAGTTATATTCATAGACTTAAAATATATTGTCAATTACATTTATTGCCTCTGATCAGACAGTATATTGATTCATTGATATTAGTTGCAACTGGCTTTGTGGCCTGGCGTATGGTCAAATCTGGAATAAATTTCATGTGCATTTGAAAAATAATGTCTTTATTCTGTAATTGTTGGATGAAGAATTTTGTATATATACATTAGACCAAATGTGTTAACTATCTTAATCAATTTGTCTGTACATGTGATAAAATTTATATGCTTGATACCAATACTTCACAGAATTTTGTTAAAAAAATCTATGTGTATTCATTAATTTCTTGAGATTATTTCAATTTTGTCTCATGTGTTTGAGCATATGTTGTTAGTTGCACAAAGGTTCAAACTGCTATGTACTCTTGGGAAGTAGATTTCTCATTATAAAATGATTTTCTTTATCTTTAGTAAAGTATTTTTGGTTTCAAGTCTATTTGGTGTGATAGTAATATAGTAGTTAATATATTTTTCCATTTCTCATCTAAACCAATTTGGGTTTAGAAATTGACCAGACTGGGCCATTTTTTAATATTTAAAATAAAAAGGTTTTGCCAAAATTTAAATGAAAATGATTTATTAGAACTAGTTTCCAGAATTGTCCAAATAATTTTTTAAACATGATTGAAGTTTTTTTTTTTTTTTAATTTTTTAAATCTCTAGTTTCCTTCGGCAAATGGTCTGAAAATACTGCATTTTCCTTGAGAACCTGTATTTTGTGTTTCTGTAACAGAGTGCCCTGACCTGACACTCATATTGCTATTTTCCTCTAACACTAGTGATTTAAACCATCTCTTTAAAACGTATAAATATCTTTTTAATTAAGTCGTCATTCTCAAAGACGTTATGGAGAAAAATTTACGGATTACAACAATAAGTTCTTACCCTTTGCTTTCTCTTCCTCTTTTGAACCACCCGGATGCAGACTTTATAAAGTGCTGGGGTGACAAGGCCACGTGATAGAAAGGCCTTGGTCCCTGAAACAACGTAGGAATACCCAAAAGTTGTATTGTGTTAAGCCATTGAAGTGAAGACTATTTTTTAGAGCAGCTACCATTATCTTACTATACAACTCCATATTTACTTTTTAATTCACTGACAATTTATCTTTTTAACTGAAGCAGATAAACACTCAGTGTGACTATCGATACAGCGGGATCGATCCGCCACGGTCAGCTCTCCTAAGTGCTGCATTTGTTCTTTGTTTCTTCTTATTCCCCTTTTTTCCTGACTTCTCAAGTTTCAGGCGAGCATTTGATGAGTCCATTTGACATCCTCTCTTAGCATATCAAACATGCTTCTTTTAAAAATATTTTTAGTAGTTGACTTAGAATTTCAAATCTGCACTTTTAGCTAATCTAAGTTTACCTGCAGATAACTCCATACCGCTTCATGTGTATGTAATGCAGGTATCTTAAAATAGAGTATTTCCACTTTCTTGCTCCTTTATCACTTATTCATTCCTCTTATCCATGTGCTATAATAACCCAATATATTGTTACTATCGTTGCTTTAAACAGTTATCTTTAGTGCAATTAAAAATGAAAAAAAGTAAAAGACTTCATTTTGCCTTTATTTCTTCTTCGACACTCTTTCTTCACGTAGGTCTGAGTTACTTCCTTTAACATTCCTTTCGAGGAGGGTCTGCTGGTGATAACGTCCCCTGGGTCTTGTTCATCTGAGAAAGTTTTTATTTCTTCTTTACTTTTGAACAATAATTTTACTGGGTATAGAATTATATATTGGTGGTTTTTCTTTCATAACTTTAAATATCTCCCTCCACTCTCTTCTTATTTGCATGGTTTCTGATGAGATGGCTATTGTTTTTATCCTCGTTCATTTTTAAATAAGCTGTATTTTTTCCTCTGGCTTCTTTCAAGATTTTCTCTTTGTCTTTTATATTTCTGAAGCTTAAAATGATGTGCCTAGATGTAGTTTCTTGGTTGCTGCTTTTGCAGGCATGGATGTACTTTTGTTGGTATGCTCTGAGCTTCCTGGATCTGTGGTTCAGTGTCTATGATTAATTTTGGAAAATCGCAGCCATTTTTATTTCATATGGTTCTGCTCTGTTTCCTCTTTCTTCTCCCTCTGGCATTTCAATTATGCATATGTTACATGTTTTGCAGTTGTCTCACAGTTTTTGGATGTTCTGAGTTTTTTATTTTCATATTTTTTTTTTTTTTTTGCATTTCAATTTGGCAAGTTTCTATTGATCTATCTTCAATCTCTCTAGCTGTATCCTCAAAGACACTCCTCATTTCTGTCTCTGAGTTCCAGCATATCCTTTTAGTTCTTTCTTATAGTTTCCATTTCTCTGCCTACATTACTCATCTGTTCTTGCATGTTGTCTACTTTTTCCTATAGGGTCTTTAATTTATTAAACATAATTATTTTAAATTGTGATCATCCAACATCTGTGTCATATCCAGGTCTGATTCTGATTCTTGCTTTGTCTTGTCAGACTGTTTTTCCTGCTTTTTTAGCATGGTATGTAATCTTTGGGGGGAGGGGGAGGAGGAGCCAGACAAATTATATTAAAGTTTGCTATGAATGTAGGTGCTGGGGTACTCGGTTTCCTCTAGTATCCTTATTTTTATCTTCCCCATTGACTTTGGGCTTCCATGAGTCCTCTTCTAAAGAGACGGTTTGCATTTTACAGCTGTTTCCATTACAATCCACTCTTATTTCATTGGAGCCCTGCTGGTGTGGTAATAAAGTGTGAGAGAAGAAAAGCATTCTGTAACCTTATAATTAAATCTCAGTTTTAGTAAGCCTGGGCTGTGACCTGCACAAGGGCTTCTCTATGGTATGAGCTCTTCCCCCTCGGGTGAGACCAGAAGGCTAGCTAGCGTGGGAATGCCCTTCTCCTTGACAAGGCTCCAGTCAAGTCCTTTACCTCAAGCATATGCTTTTCTTATGGAGAATTCTTAGAGAATAGTTCACAAGGATTACTCTTCCCCTCTCCAGACAAAAGCCACAAGAGGGTCTTTCTTGGATTTTCCCCGTGAGAATATGGTGAGGTTCCTGGAGTTTAAAGCTCATGGGGACCCCATAAAACTGGGGACCCCACAAGTTTCTCATTCTCATGCTGGTCCATACTCAGCCTCCAGCATTTCCTCAAAACTACCATTTAAGTGTCCCCACCAGGCTATGGCATCAGCAGCTTCCCCTCCAGGTAAGTAAATCTCAGCTATTACTCTGGATTTGTTCTCTCACCCAAATTTGGGGTGGTAGCTTGCCCTGCTGCCTGATGGATTCAAGAAAAGTCATCAATTTTAAGTGTGTTTAAATTCAGTGTCGTAAGAACAGGGGTGACGGCTTCCAAGCTCTTTACATGTCAGGACTGAAATCCAAAGTCCTATTTTTAACTTTCTATTCAGTTGATAACACTTCCCATCACACGAACTGCTCTTATCCCTTATCTGTGCATCGGTCTCACATGGGTTTAGTGTGCCATGGAGCAAGAGCACACACAAGTCCTTCTCTCAATGTGGAATAAAGTCGGCCACAGAAGTCAAGCCTGTGGAGATTTTCTGAAACACACACAAAAGCTGTATCTAGAAAGCAGAGGTGACCATGAACAGAGCACTTGGCCCTGCAAGCCGAAGAAAGAGGAGCACCGTCATTTTAAAAAAGGTTTTCTAACAAAGCTTAAGATGCTCAGAGACCAATTTATGAGAGTGGAAGTGGAAGCAAGGTCAGGGTGGGATTTCCTCCAGCGTATTCCTTGTGCCCTTCTGTGTTGCCCTTGCCACATAGATTCGGATCTCAGGGTGTGTCTTACAAACGCTTAAGGCACGTTCCCGTAACACTTCACTGTGTGCCAAGGCAGTCATCACCTCCTGCAAAGTAGCGGGTGCCTGGGAGCAAGTTATCATTCTGAAATAATGAAGGCTATTCATTTTATTGACATTTAAAATGCATGAGAACATTTATGACCGTCTCGTATATATTTCTCACCGTGAATATGTGGCATTAATTATCAATACTGCTCCAGGGAAGGATATGTTTATAACATTCTGAAGCAGACCTTTCTTTTAAGTTAAGGCTACTTGCATTTGGTAGGAAACTATAGTATTGGTTAATTTGGCCTGGTCTCCAATGACTTCCTTCTGTAACCATCGACATTTTTCTCCACGAGTTGCATTTCAAAAATATTTGGTAGTACATTCTATACAATGTTGGTACAAAGTTATTTTTAATTTTGTAAAATATTATAAGTTAGGCATTATTTGACTAGAATTGGCTATCTGAGTCAGATTTCATTTGAAAACAAATGTGTGACATGTAGTAAAGGAAAAAGAATATGACTTATAATAGATACTATTACCTCATATAAGATGCAATGGCCAAGTGACTATTAGCTGGCATGCCTACAAAGACAATATAATATTAATATTGCTATTAATAATAAAGTGATATTTTCAGCCCTACATTAAAATGAAAGGCCTTTGACTCCTCTTCTTTTCACAACAGTTCGTCATCAGATATTTTTGTGAGAAGCGGAGAAGTCTTATAATGGCCTTACGTCATAAACTGATCCTTAGAGTCCTTTCCAGATTAAAAAGGCAACGGTCCCATGTTTATAGGTCAGGTGAGTAAAGACTCCATGTGGAATGATCTACTGTAAAATTCTCAATCCATAGAGTAGGATTAATTACGGAAATATGAACCTTCAGTGCCAGAACTTGGAAAATGTAAATAAAATAAAAAAGAGGTTTTGAAGCATTACTATACTTCATTAGAATTAGCCCCGTAGAAAACAGATCTGAAGATGTTGGCATTGGCAAAAAGCATGAATGTTTCCTGTCATATGTTTTGAGGTTCTCAGTCCAATGCTTGCACTTACTAATTACGTGTCCCAGACCACGTCTCTGAACTCTCTGAGCCTCATTAAGAAAAATTCTCCATGTCCTCATCTCTAAAATAAATTTAAGGGTATCTTCCGCCTGGGCGGTGGTGACGATTTTATGAGGAAATGCGTTAAAAAGGAAACTAGTACGAAGCCCTTCAGTGACCGCCTCAGCGCTCAGACCCATCTCCTTTTCTCTTTCCTACCTCTTAATCCAATTAATAAAAATATTTTCAACTCAGTAGTTTAAGAAGTTAGTATAAAATTCCCCTTGGGGCTGCATTTATTTAGAAATGCTCAGATACGTAACTATTTTGTTTAGCGCTTCAGGGGACACAGTTAAAATTAGACATGATCCCAAGTGCATGATTACGGTTTAATAAGGGGAACAGCACAGGCACCCATCCCATCTTTGGAAACAGAGCTACAATGATTACGAAAGGGATGAGTAGTTGAGAGGAGCCAGAATGACATTGGTGGTGCGGAGGTCCCCAGAGGTTAGTGGAATTGTCCTGGAAGCAGTGGGCCCCACACTGCGATTCGAAGGAGAGAAGGGTGGTGATGAAGCAGGGGAAAGGCGGTATCCAGAGCAAATGTTTGGGTTAACGGGGGTGTCAAGGTCAAGTGGAACAACGCTCTCAATGTGGGCAAACACCGACCCAGGCAGGTGTGTAGGACTCTCGCTGTACCTGATGTGCATCCAGAACTCCCAAGTAGGAAGGACCTGGGTCTGTCCCCAGCTAGAAGTCAACGACGCGACAACCTTTTTTATTTCCTTCTCCCTATTCCTTGGATTGGCCTGTTTTGTATTCAAGCACTGAGATATCCTCTTCTCTGTTTTTAAAGCAGAGTAAGCTCATCTGACATCATAACACTTACTAATATGAGGTGAATGTACTTATGAAATACAAAATCCACATTATCCAAAAAGAGTCATAATATAAATTTTAACAAGTTTTCCTAGAGTTATCCCAGAATCCACAGAATAAACACAACCTGTAAACAAAATATAAAAATTAAAAACTGACAGTGAAGTATAAAACAGTAAGTTAAATGGGATCCATTTTTTTTATTGTAAAATATATCTATTTATATATAAAACAGTGTTTCTCTCTGAGGGATAGAATTATAATTGAATTTAACTTTCTCTTTTTCCTTAACTATATTTTCTACTTTCATTCAGTTAACCTCTGTTACTTATCTAACAAAAAGTTTTAAATTAGTACTAATAGAAAATGAAAAACTTAAAGTGCAAAATACAGAATTTCTTTTGCCCTCTCTCTCACAGCTTAAAATAAACGAAACAGAAAACTCCAGATTTAGCACTTTAGAATTAAAACAATCACCAATGAGCACAAGTAATATAAGTAAAATTTAATTGTATTTGACCTATTTCTATATATATATATATATATATATATATATATATATATATTCATATCATGAAAGAAAATCACCAGATTTAGAGGAAAGATAAGGATGTTCATATATGACTTTCAGCTATTTCTGGCTGATCCTAGGCAAGTCGGAATTACAGTTATCATATTAATAGAAGATGAGAGAAACAGACGATTTCCAAAAGCCCTTTCAGATCTAATATTCTATCAACAACTGGGAAACCCTCTTAATTTGGATTATACCCTTAGCTTCCTTAGCCATGGCAGACCCCACCTGTTTCAGTAAGGCCTCCTAGGCACGGACTGAGTCTTACATAAATATTTACCCTTTAAAGAAGTCTCCTTCAAAAATAAAAGTCCCCTAAGTACTTGGCAATAAATCATTCTTCTTGCTATATTCATATTTTCCTGACCTCAGAAAACCTATCCCAAACTTTGACTTGTCTGCACAAATAGCGATGACTAAGCTGCTCTGAGACCCAGGTCTAGTGCAAAAGCTAATTATAGCAAGCTCAGCACACGGGATTTGGACAAGTCGTTCCCACTCGGTCCTCAGCCCGAGAGGAAGGGTCCCCCAAAGCCACAGCCACCACCGCAAAAGCGCAAAGGCACCTCCCGCCATGGCTCTGCGTGGCCCAGCTGCCTGGTGAGGCCTTCTCTTTGCCCCTCGGAGGAGCACGGAACTGGTTTGGTCATTTCATCAGCTTCAGAAGAAGCCAGAGTGCGTGTGCCGGTTCCAGTGTCCGCTGAGCACATCTGTCGGCCTGCCGCGTGCGACAAACCAAAGACAGGGCTGCAGTCACAGCTGGAAGCAGCAGCAAGCAAAGCCCCCCGAAGTCAGCAAAGCGACGGGCGGGCGAGCAGCGCGGGCGCTAAGGAGAGAGGGGGCCGTGGCCGCCGCCGACGGCTCAGCGGACCAGGGACCGGCCGTGTCAAAGTGACCCGGGGAGGAGGGGGGACGGGGACATGAGGAGCCATCGCTGCACTAAACCAACGCCAGTCCCATTGCTGTTGTCCCTCTGTCATTTGCATGTATTTATTTAATTTTGGATCGAATATAATATGTGGTTTCATGAATGAAATTAATCCAAACTTTCAAGACTCAGCGTGGCGATCATTTTGCAGTGTATGCAAATAGCTAATCATTATTTTGTACACCCGAAACTCATAGAATGTTATATGTCTATTATACCTCAATGAAAAAAAAAAAAAAAAACTTGCAATTTTCTAGTTACCATGTTGTGCTTAATGCGTTATAAATTATTTAGTACAACTAAAGATTTTTATTTAAATAGTATTATATTTACTTTTGAAAATAAGGATCAGGAAAGAGATGAACTATTAAAATAAATACAGCAAATTATTTTAAGTAGAAAGGTCTACCCACAGTGGAAAAAAAGTCAGCGAAGGAAACTGTAAGTGTTTTCTGGGACTCTCAGCATAACAGTCATGGGTTCAGCTCGCGGTCCCTTTAATTCTCCACATTATATCATAATAGACTTCGGTTTGGAAATCTTTTGTGCTCTTACCATAATCAGTTATGTGAGTCAAATCAGCAATGTCCAAAAGCATCTGTTGTTGAATTCTTAGCTATGTATAGAGACACCAAATATTGTACATGTGTACAAATTTTTTTCCTTTAGGAGTATAC
Organism: Eidolon dupreanum; assembly: GCA_028627145.1. Classification (NCBI taxonomy): domain Eukaryota; kingdom Metazoa; phylum Chordata; class Mammalia; order Chiroptera; family Pteropodidae; genus Eidolon; species Eidolon dupreanum. The sequence goes on along the minus strand of CM053512.1, from coordinate 2,776,115 downwards.
TATTATTTATAAACTCAAGCGAATGTTTATAATTGTGGCTATGCAAAAAATACGCAATGACATCTCTAATAAAAGCCTCTTTTTGAGAAGTGAGCTACGATGGTTGCATTACGTTGCATATATATGTATCTGCTATATGGAATACATGGGAATTTAAAATATGAAGGAAAACAGACCCCGAGTAATCAATTTTAAAATATATGTCATCAAAAGATGCTTGGAATTTGAAGAACATTGCTGATCCCTGAAAGTCTAGTTAAGATGTTGCCTCTTCCACGAGCATCCCAATTCACCTCCTGGAACTGATTTTTCCTCCCCCAAATTTTATTTTCATTTTGACTCTTCATGTGTTAGGTATTGCAGGACTTATTTTGCATAATTTAGTTTTCAGCTAGAATATAAACTCCTTGAGGGAAAAGGATGCAACTTAACAATGTTTGTAAACGCCATCCGTACACATACACATCACTTACCATGTTCTAATCACTTAGTAAGCGTTTGTGGGATGGATCCATTCCTTCTCTTCCCCTAGACAGCTCTGAAGTCACAGGAGTAATACTCTTTATAGCTTTCATTTATTCTGATTTTCTCCTCAAAAGGAACATCCTAGAAATCTCATAATCCAGTGCAGGACTCTGAATAGAATTGATAAAAGATGGACAACTTCCCCCTGGGTCAGCCTGGAGAGGAGCAGCTCTCTCTGGCCCCGTGCAATTCTCAGCCATCACTGTATGTGACTTGTGACAAGAGCGCATTCCATCACCCAAAAAAGAAACTCCATCACTGTGAAAAACTTCGAAGATAGCAATGACCAATCAACCAGAAGTGATAAAGAGTTTGGGGTAGAACAAAATGATGAAACGGGGCCTGGTTCCCACCTGGATCGAGACCTGGTCCACCGAGGGGCCGAGGGCCATGATGGGCACAGAAGAAAGACTGCCGGCTTGAGGGGTCGGAGGCCTCGATGCCAGTTCTTACCAGCTTCAAGGGAATTCTTGATGGAAGGGACATCATTTAATATCCCTGCGCCTCGAGGCGCTGGAAGTTCCCTTACTTGATGCATCGAAGAAGTTCATCTCAGTAGGCTCTGATGTTCCTATGAGCCATTAAATTCTATGAGTAGGAATCAAATATAGCTAAAGCCTCTTGGAAACTATTCAAACTGTTGTACAGCTACGAGGAAAAATGGGCACAGAGGCAACAGTTCAACTTCCCAAGGCCACAGAGATGGCGAGTAACGAGACCCCAGAGCCCATGCCCTAACCGTTCTGCAGTATAGTCTTCTGCCAGATAGGGTGTAGGACGAGAGTCTTTAAGGACTTCATAAACCAAAGTTTCTGGGAGTTGGCGCTCTGACACATGACTTTGGCTTCAATTGGTGCATCGTGGGTAATAAGTTTTAAAAGCAGCACATAACAATCATAATTCAAATATTAAAACTGAATAACGGAAGAGTCATTACCAAGGCCCCATTCTGTGGTCTTCATCCTTCAGCCCTGCTGGGTTGGTGGAGTGTTGTACACGGAGAAATGCTAGAACACCAAAGCCATCTTTGTACATTAAGTCTGTTCAAGAAGATACGATGATCACACTTCCCTGGAACATAGCCTCAGAGGCTGTGATAAAATTGGATCTCATATAAGCAAGAGACACGTGGGGGTGATGGGCTCTGTGCTCAGACAGACGTGGCTACAGGCGGGCTCTCTTGCCAGCTCTATCTTCTTAGGCAAGCCTACTGTCTTCTGGGGGTCCCAGTCCCCTTACATTTCAAGGAGGAATAATAATCATATCAACCTTGTATGTTTTTCCATGAAAATTAAAAGAGTTCATGTTAACTACTGTATTATGGTGAATAAACACACCGACGGGAGCAAAAGGTATTCACACACCCCGAGGAGTAAGAGGTCTGACACCTGACAGGATCGTTCGCATTATTTTTCAAAGAACTCACTCGACCCGCGAATTCCAAAGGAGGCCACAAGTCTCCCTTCCCAAATTGCTGGCTCAGGACTGCGTTTAGATGCTAACAGCTAACAGTAGCAGCATTTTCAAGCAAAAAAAAAAAAAAAAAAAGGGCAATGACATAACTTTGACTTGTTTCTGTACGTTTATATAAATAACTCAACTAATGAGTGTCTTACAAGAAGAAAGAATGAAGATGACTGCCCTGGTATGTAACGATACTCACATAGACTCAGCCCCTTTGTCAGCTCACAATAGCTCCTAATGATCTGAGCATTTCCTCCCTCTGTTTGGATGTCTCGAAGGCACACCCCAGCAAGTAAACTCACTACATTAAAGCGATGTTCATTCCCAATTTACACCAGATTTCATCCCATCATATCAACAGCCCATACCGCCAGAAAGAGGGCTTTCTTACACATGGTTTCCATGGTGTTGATGTGTTTCTGCCCTAAATAGACAGATGCAGATGAAGCAATGCATGTTGATGCCATTATGAGGCTGTGACACGGGCAGAAGTTTCCTTACACACTCATGCAATCACACACGTTGTGAACATCCTGTTTATTTGGCTCGTCCTCTGGTGATTGGCTGTGGCGTATCAGCACATTACTGACAGCTGGGAATTTCTCCAGTGGAACATGCTTTTCCTATGACACATATCCAAGGAGCAGCGGGAACACATGCTGACCATGATGTCCATACAAAGCAGCCCAGTTTCTCCAAACGCAGAGCATGTTGGGTGCCTGGGTTTTGCTGGGACACCACTGAGGGACCCCGCTGACCTTCAGAGGCCATAGGAGATAACACGTTCCTGGACCCCTATTTCTGGACTGTTTCGGGCAAGGTCAGCATGGCAAACACCCCACTTCCACAAGATCAGATGTTACGGTAATTCCTTTTAGCTAATGTGTAAGGGTAAAGGAATGCCTTCAAACCTCATCTAGGCCCTGTGGAATCTGTTGAAAATGCATGACAGCTGTGGGCTTTGGCGAGGCTGTCTGTGAATGTATGAGATTTGGAAATGATTCAAAGCTAGAAATAACTGTACAATCAAAACCCTGTACCCCTGCGTGCTCTCTCTTGCTCCATCCCTCTCTCTCTCTCTCTCTCTCTCTCTCTCTCTCTCTCTCTCTCTCTCTCTCCCCATCTCTCTCTTCTCATCACTCATTTCACGCACACTGTACCTGGGTCACAGTCTCATGCTCATGACTTTCATGCATTCTTCATGGCCGAGGGCTGTGGGTAACACCCTCCACACACAAACACAGATGTGGAGAGAAGAAAGAAGCAGGGGCGGGGGTCAGGGCAACAGAAGGATTTTAATAAGGCACAAGAACAGGAAATTGAGAAAGAGCCTTTTTTTAAGTATCCAATTGGGAGTTGAGAAGCAGCAGCAAACACACACTCGTTTAAAAGCCCATCTGCAGTTAGAATCATCGCCGAGTTTGCTGATGATTTATAGGGGCACTCATTTCTTAAGGCTACATTATTTTTTAAGCCTGTGACTATTTACACTTAGCTCTTGCAGTTTCCATACCTATTCTAGTGCTATTCCCCCCACCATTTGCTCCCACAGCGAGAGCTCGTGTACAATGCTTTGGAGAAGAATGGGTGATTAGGAAAAGGAGCCGAGGGAAACGGGGTCCACTCCAAGACTCTGTTTTCTTAAATCAAATGACTAATATCCAAATACCTTATCGCTTCTGACCTCAGAATCCCTCCTCCTGACATTTCGACTTAAATGTCATTTCAAGATTCAAAGGCATTCTGCAACCTGACTCCTAAATAATGCGACACCCTAGGAAACACTTCTTTTTCTCCCGTGACTTCTGCCACTGCTATGAATATTTAAAATGGTACCTTGGTACAATCACGTGGTTCTAACAGTTTGTCCTTTTAGTCAATCCCAGCTTTGACACATATGGTGGCTGTGTGTTTGTCATTAACAACACAGACCCTTAGGTGAAAATAAGCCCCCCGCTATCGTTATCCAAAGTTTGGCCGAGAACTCCCCGAGATGGAGGTTTAAAAGGAAGGGATTCTTTCTACAGCTGACATTATCCCATTGATATCCTAAAATGAAACGAAAACACGTACAATATTTTTTTTCTTAACTTGGGGCATGGAAGACAATGCAAAGCATGGGGGGAAACAATTCCCATTAAGAATCCACTGGATTTTGTCAAGCACCTCATCAGCCAGGTGGATCGACTCGGGTGTTCAGAAGCAAAGAAAAACATCCTCTGGCTATCCACGCACTAAAACTTATAACACCTAACTCAAAGGATAGATTCCCAAAGAAACGCACGTGAGGGACACAGACGCTGGCTTGGGGCATTGGCTCTTCCATTAAGATCAGTTCTGACAAGCTGTGTTATCTGGATTCCCAGACCACAGTGGATTAGAAATGGCACGTTAAAGAAAGGCAGGGTCTTGGTAAAAAGAGTGTGCTGGCAGCAACCAGACACACAGCTGGCCAGCTCACGGAAGAGAGAAGAACAACGATGGAGCAATGTGAGTATCCTGAGCAATGTGAGTATCCGGGGCATTTAGGGCTGAGGTCATAGGCATCACAACATAGCACAGAGTGACAATGAACTTGCACCATGTTGACCCTGGGTCATCAGGCAAAAGATCCATTCTACATATTGAATGTATTCATGGAAGTCCATAATACATTCAAGGTATATTCACATCAAAACAACATAAAATGAGAGATTTTAGAGGAGCTGATTTCCTTTGTACCTAAAATAAATAAACGTGGAATATTCCATTGGCCCAAATAACAGATTTTTTTTTTATTGTGATATCTAAATACAGAAGACTTCTAAATAAGAATTTGGGGTGGGGAGACACTATTTATTTCACTACAGCCATCCACATAGTGACTTCCAAATCAGGCACATTCTAGAATATGATTCTACACCTCTGGCCATGTATAAATATCCCAATGACAGACATCTGTGGAAGCAAATTAGTCCTCATTCAACAGACATTCTTCTCCCTTCTTATCTCATCTTAGATTCTCCAAAGTTAGCTACGGAAAGATCAAGACGCTTGCTCTCCCAAGCTCCTTGCAGCCAGGGGTGACCAGATGACTCAGTTTGGCCAAGAAGAAATACAAAAGGGACTTGAGGTACCAGGAAGCTAATGCAGCTTCAACTCAAGGTCTCATACTCCCAACACCCTCAACCAAGGCCCTGGGCCTACTTTTGTATTTTTAATATTATTCTGTTTTCTTAAAGAGAACCCTCAAGACTATGTTAGTTCAGGCCCCACTGAACCTGAAATGAAGTCATTCCCTCCCGACAGAAAGAGGATGTCACACGGAGAGTTTCTTTCTGCCTCCTTTCTTCCCTCTTCAGATCTGGCCATAAGGATATGATTACGACAGTAACAGTAGCCATCCTTCCATCGTGAGGGGCATGCTGAAAAAATCTTACACATTCTGCCCCTTGATATTATTTAGCTCTGAACCAGCCCTGCAGTGATCGCCTTCCATATTTCTTGTTATGAGAGAAAAATACACAATAAGAGATTATTTAGGTTTCTCTGTCACACAGCAAAAACTATCCTAACTGATGTAGCACTTGACCTAGGCTGGGCCAGTTAGAGCCTTGTTAGTGTCCCTTTGCTGGCTGAAATCACAAGCCGTGAGATCCGGAACCATTTGGCTACCCGAGTTCTTGCCGCATGGATGGAACCACTCTACAGAAGGAGAGGATGGACTCGCCATGCAGAGAAGCATGGCTAAGACACAGAAAAGAACCTGAAGCTCTGACTCCTGCGTCCCAACATCCGAAGCTATCATGACCTTTCTCCAACCGTGGTTGTCCAACGATTTCATAGCTTATCCTTCCATTAAAATCCCCTGCTTTGTTTCAACCAGTTCGAGCTGGGATTTCTTTCACTAGTAAGTTAAACAGACTAATCAGTAAAGCTTCCTTTCCTTCTCCCAGATGTTACCATTCCGTTTCATTTTCTCTCTCTCTCTCTCTCTCTCTCTCTCTCTCTTTCTCTTATTTCCACCTTCTGCCAAGGAGCTGGAATCCAATCCCAAGGCTTCAAATGCCCTTGGCGATTAAGACTAAGCTGCATAGTCAGACACACCTGGGCTTACTTCCTGCTCTGTTACGACCAGCAATGAAGTGCTGGCAAGTAACCATCTCAAAGCCTCGTTTATGTTATTTCAAAGAGAAAGGTCATGGTAATATCAATCTTATGTGGTTCTAAGAAACAAATCAGCTGATACGTACAGAGTCTTTCATAGAATGCTTGACGCCTAGTAAACACTTAGGAAGTATGTTATCATTATACAGGGACGTATTATCATGATAGTTTCGGAACCACAAGACAAAAGCCTTTCTAACCTCACTCTCTGTCTTGCATGCTAACCTTGCATCTCTTATTTCCTTCCAGACCTTTCCATTAATATTTACCAATTTCACCTTATACCAGGCTGATTCCCACTTTTTTTCTTTCCAACAGGATTCTCCTACCCACCCGGCAGTTAACATTCACAGTTCAGTTTGTGACATTCATGTTATTTTTTCAGTCACCCAGACTCAGACCTCAGATAGTTATTCATTTTGTTAATTACCCCATCACAGGTATGTGTAAATTAGTCCTAACTAAAACAAAACAAGACAAAAAACCATGAGCATTATGAATTACGATTACTTGTACTTTTTCTTTTATTTATTTAGTTTAGCTATTTAATCGCTTTTAAAGTAAATTTGAGACTCCACAATCTTAAATCTATTGTGCCAGACACAGGTGGTGGTTTAAAAACAAACAAGATGTCTTTCATTGGTCATAAAGAACTTGTTTTCTCTTTGAAGAGATATGACAAATGGGCAAACTATTATTGTATTTGTCACATTTTTCCAGGCATTAGAAAAAATGCAATGTTTATAGATTTCAAAATCATAGATCACGCCCACCATAGGTAGATGTTGTTTTAGAGAGTAGTATACTTCAGTAGGAAGGATTTCCTCTTTGGAGAGCCGTACATATTATAAACATACAAACCGCATCTATAAAAGAATTCACACGAGCCCTGTTATCTGGGACCCAGCAGGCAGATCTGATCTAGCTAAATCTGTCATTTTAAACACTGGCTCTCATGTCAAAACTCTTTCAGTTCCCAAATAATCATTTCTTCATCTCTCTTGATGTTTGTCCACAAGACAAAACGTGACTACATCTGCGTGGCATGGAGTGGCATGAAGGTGGCCACTACTGACTTCACAGATGAAACTACTCTGTCACGTGGGAAAGACCCACATGGCAAAATCGGTTAGAGAGAAAAAATAAACCAATTACCTATCGTGTCCTCCTTCCCAGCAGGGATGCAATAAATAGATCCTTGCACAATAAAGTATCCTCCCCCAGCTGTTGCTGAGCATCCACGTTCTCCATATGATCCAGGTGTGCTGTCTGGACATAGTCCTACTATAGTAAATTAGTATATTTGCAACAGGTGTACATGGAAGCTGAGGAATCGTTTGCAATAGTAAACATTTCAAATCTTTCTTAAATTTAGTATAGTAGGTGTAGAAGTAACATGCCTAACTTGTGATACCAATTGTTTATATTACCATATGGATTCAGATGGTGCTTTAAAAGATGGCAAAAATAATACTCTATTGATAGCACTTTATTCAAGGAAGTTAGAATACTTAAAATATTTTCTGTGATGACATTTGGTCATAAGTCTCCTTATTAAAATGGTTGAACACAATGTGTAAAATTTATGGTTGTTTAGAATCTGTTTAAAGAATTTTATTGACCAGTCCAGTTATGATGGCCTCAATAGAATTGTTCAAATTGAAAATTTTAAAAAAAATCTAAGGACTTTGGTGACTCAAAAACTGCTGTCTAAATTGGAACCACTGCCAGTATAACACAGTTACGTAAGAAATCTTCATTATAACAACATTACTGATTTTGCCGAAATAAAGAAGAAAAAAAAACTGAGAACTAAGTATACAACAATTTATTAATTATGTTTTTATTTAATTACTTATTCAAACGATGTCAGTTAATCTATAGAGACTACCCGGATAGGCACAATAATAGTAAATTTAGTAATCTTGGATATCATGCCAACTTTTAGATATATCAACCTCACAGTCTTATACATTTTTCAATTTTGACCAGCTATCAAGGTTTTTAGCTAAATTTATAACTTTAGACAAATGGTATGTGAGTCTCATTCATGCTTCAGTCCTAAGCCTTGCAAATGTACACAGCAAGTCCACTTTTGAAGGCCCTTTATGAGTTAAGGACAATCTGAATTTAGCTTTGAGTTACAGGTACCAGTTGAAAAAACACCAGTGTTTGGATCGGACAAACATGTAAGGGAGTAGCACCGCAGGCGAGCGAACGTGCACAGCTGGGAATGCCCAAGATGTGCTGGAATTCAAGGCCCATGAGACCACAGTGTGTCAGTTTTGTTTACTCATGTCTTGGAGTCGAGAACAGTGCCTGGCTCACAGTAGACACTTAAAAATATTTGTTGAATAAAGGAATAAGTGGATGATAACAAAGAGTCTAATTTTACTAGAGTGCAAGATACATAAATGATAATTGTGGGAGATAAGACTTAAAGGAACAGCTGATGGGAGTTAGAAAATAGTTCAAATGATGTATTCTTGAATTCATGAGAAAATGGTGCATTGTTTAATAACAGAGATTGGCAGACATCCTCTCCCTTCTAGCCCCTCTTCAAGACAAGGATGATGTTGTCCTAGAGCATGGACATTTTCAGTGAAAGGAGTAAAGAGATCACTGGGGGAAAAAAAAAGAGAAGAGAAGAAAGGAAAAGGAAGAAAGAAAAACTAAATACAAAGGACCTTTGGGAGACTTCAGGAATAAGTCTAGGCAGAACTCTAAAGGATTTATCTGTGTAAGGGTTCAACACGCTCCTAGGAAGAACAGCAAGAAAACGCTTTGGGAATGATCGTGAGCTTTAAGCCTGGGATGTCTAGACAAGGCAGAGGAACAGAGGCCATCACTGCAACTCTTGGGATGTGTTTCCTTAGAAAACAAGAAACTCATCCTTCAGTGTGGGATCATGTCACCAAGCTGTGTCCTTGCCCAGAGACAGAGGTCAAAACTGTGTTGTCAAGGAAAGAATTCTGGAGTGCAGTATTGCTGGATTCACTCACTGTGTCCTCTGATTTGGTCTTCAAAGGAACTCTGATAAGGTCCCTACAAAAGAGATATTTTAGGGGGAAAAAAAGAATGATGCAAATTAAAGAGCCATGACCTAGAAGGTAAAAGAAAAATTAAGAGACTTTCCTCTATAGAACCTATCAAAACCATGTAACACGGCATAGAAGAAGAACCCATGTGGAATTCTATAGATAAAACTGGAAAGGAGAGGAAAAATGAGAGCAAATATCATGAAATGTGCACTTCTTCCAAATATTCTAAGTTGGTTGGTTAAGTTTTAAAGTTTTCTACTCAGGCACCAACTTTCTGTAGAATTCTCATAAATATTTTTCTTTTAGTTCATAAATATTTTTCTTGCTAAAATTGAGACTTTAGTATATGCCTCTTGACCTGGGTTCACATTTTATAGCTGAAAAAATACATAAAACCTCAAAGGAAATCATAGCCAAATTGTTGGGTTTTAGTTGGTTTTAGGTCAGAGGGCAAGAATTCATCGAATTTTATATACTTTACACCTAAAATAAAGAAATACCCAAGTTTGACTAAAACTTGGCCCTATTTCCCATTCTATCTGGGGCCAAATTTTTCAGTTAACCTAGCACAAATATAGTTTTTAATGATACCTGAAACCAGGTGATTTTTTAAATGATTTTAATGCTAAAATTTCGTAAATCTATAGAAAACAAACATATTCCATTGTCCAAATAATCATTTGATGATACTTAAGGACAGGGAATAAAGTTTCTGAGAGTAAGCTATCACACAGCACAGTTCCTTTGTATTTCCAGCCGATGGTTTCTCCGAAGTAGGCATATAATAACTTCATGAGTCCATGCGGCTGAGGTCTCAGTTAAGACTTTGAAACATGGAATCAAAGTTCAAACAATCCTTTCCCAGTTAGTGATTCCTTCCATCCAAATTTCCTAAGCCAAGGTCAATAAGAATAAAATGTATGAGTGAATGGAGGTTTTGCAACAACAACAGACTATTTATACTGTGGTTGTGATTAAGACATAAGGAGGGGACATAAAATGAAATTTAATAAACTTACTTCATGAAGGCTAACAGTTTTCTTAAGCTCAGAAATTAGAAATTCCAATAGGAACACAATTTACCTTAGTTAAAAAGCATTAGTCAATCACTGAAAAGTAGTTAGATTTCCTATCGGAGAAAAATAGTAAAAGATAAATATAAGCCAGACTATCTTCCTTCCAAGATATACTTACATTCTAGATGTTTCCACTGAGGATTAAGTTAACAAGTCTTTGGCAAGTTATTTTCATATTCCCAACACATACCCCACAGAAGTCGTGCATTCTGTCCTTTGAGCTGTATAATTTAGGTGAACTGGACAAGTGCAGGCAAAATAGATGTCGAGCTACCAGAACATGAAATAATCTATAATCCAACTGCTAAACTTCACGGAATAAGGATTTTAGAAAACGTCAAAGAAAAGTCGTGAGCTAAATTTATGTAGCTAAACAAACAGGTCTTGAGTTTGAGACTCACTGACTCACGTTCCATCCTTGGGGAATTACTATTACTTATAGGTACCATGCCAGGTTGCAGAAAGTCAAAGATGATAGAATCCATACTCTACAAAAAAATATCTATGGAGCAGCCTATAAAGGTGGGAAAAAGACAATAAAATTCAGTAAGTAAGAGAAGTATGTGCCGGGTACTATGAGAGCACAGAGGGAAGCTACCAGACTCAGCCTGGAGTAGAGGTGGGTGGGGAGCCCGCTTGAAGAAATCTTGGACATCAGACATGTAGAAAAGAAAAAGAGGCCATGCTAGGCAGAGAAACCATATGAACAACAAAAACGATGAGTTGTAATGAGCAAAGTTCATGGCTTGAGGTAGGGTAGGGATCGAAAAATAAACAGAAATAGCTGAGAAGCACGGGGAGGTAAGGATGGAGAGCTGAGCAGGGGCTGGATACGAATGGTGTAATGGGTTGAATAATAACCTCTCTCCAAGGTACATCTATATTTTAATCTCCAGAACCTATCAATGTAACCTATTCGGAAAAAGGTCTTTGCAGATGTAGTAGTTAAGGATATGCGATAGAGCATCCTGGATTATTTGGGTGGGTGGGCCCTAAATCCAATGACAAGTGTCCTTACAAGAGTAAGGGGGAAAGATATTTGACACAGAAGAGAAGGCAGAGAGAAAAAAAAAGGGGGCGCCATGAAGACAGATGCAGAACGTGCAATTTTGCAGCCATAGGTCAAGAAACGCCAACAGCTAACAGATGCTGGAAGAGGCAAAGAATGGGTTCTCCACTAGAACATGCAGCCTTACTGACCCCTGATTTTGGACTTCTGCCCTCTAAAACTGTGAAAGAACAAACTTTTGCTGCTGTAAGCCACCCAGTTTGCGGTCTTTTGCTATGATGGCACCACTAAGCAAGGGTCTGAGTTCCACAGTCTTGGTTGCTCTGATGGGCAATTGTTTTATTTTGCTGTTGAGGGTGTTCAAAACTGGGATGCAAGGCTGATAGGGAGTCAGGCAAGGCATTCCAGAGAAGGATTAACTATTAGTTAACTATTATAATAATTCAAGAAAGAGCTCATAAGGTCGTTATCAAATGTATAATTTTTAAAATCTTAAAACAGGATAATTCTCATACAAATACATAGATAGGCAGTTTTTCTGAACTTATTACTAAAAAAGGCAGCAGGACAGAAAGGCAATTTATCTTGTTGGTTCATTATAGTGAAACATACCAGCCAATGTTTATAGAGTCAGTGAATGAAAAAACAAAAAACAACAAAAATCCTATAATGAGATTGCTAAATTACAACCACTACCACAACAAAAACATATTGTTTTTCCTCAGGGCCAGAAATCACGAACTTCGGTTCATCTCCTTTCCTGGGCTAAAACCATCAGTATTGCTACCAGAAAGAGACATATGTGCACCTTCTAGGTTTTCCACAAACTCACACCTATGCTTACAAAGTTGTGGAAGGTTCTCGTGCATTCTAGCAAACATTGAGTCGAGGAAAAGTCCCATTCTTAAGACAGATGACCTTTAGGGGAGATCGTCAGATGACGCCATCGCTTAACGAGGAAGTCATGTCGTTATCTTTTTGTCTTACTTCCAAGGTTTGGATATTTTATTCTTAAAATCTGACATTCACATTGAGTCAACAATAGAGGGGGAAAGCAGGTACTTTAGAGACCTTGCGAAGAAAGAACTTGCAAGGAAAGACTAACACTTAACCTTACCGTTAGGAGAATTGGATCAATTAATTCCTGCCAGGACCTAGGAGGGGTGCCTTCTCCAACATTCCATCATTATCTCACGTTGTTCTGATACCGCGTGGAAAATCTTCCAGGAGGACATATTCTTAATAAAATATGTTTGTCTTCCTGTATTCGATAACCTCTGAGGATATAAAGTTACTGTGTATATAAAGTTACATGCTATGTTCCTTTAAGGTCTTTATTGCATTACTAAGGTCTGAAAGTATTAAAGGTTTAACACAGAAAATAATAAAAGAACGAAATATCATATGACAAGCGTTAACTATATTTAATCGAGTGTCAAAATGCACGATTCTCTGCTTATCCAGATCTTAAATGTACAGTAGTTTCTCAGAAAATTTTCGTGAACCAGGGAAAGGTAATGAGACATGATTACAAAGCTAACGAGACAGTAGATTTCATAGATAGCCAGGGAGAAGAATCCTGAATTTGCTTGAGTAGAATGCAGAAAGGACAAATTAGGGCTTGATGAATTCCATTCACATAATTTGTCCTCAAAACAGACTCAATAACAAGATAAACTTCCTTGGAAACACGGTACAAACAGAAGTCTTCACTGGCAGTTAATAAAAATAATATGACCATAACTTTTTTTTTGTGAAATAAAATAGTTTGATGATTTTAAAAGAAACTGTAAGTGTACTGGCAACTTCTATTTTAGTGGCTACACATGTCAACTTATATAAACTTTGATTTTAACATTGGAATTTGTCCAGGACTGTACATATGATGTGACAAACATAAGAAACTTGTTTCCAGAATGCCACTTCTCAGCCGCAAATTCAATGAAAGTGCTCGGTTCATAACTGTTATAGCATTTATCATATTGTAATTTCCCTTACTGTCTCTCTAAATAAAGTTAGCTCCTCAAAGACAGGAACCATGTTGTTCTCATCACAAGGTCCATAGTATAATGCCTGACACACCCTAGAATCTCAATGCATAGAAATTAAATTGTAAATGAATACATTCATAAATAAATAAAATATTTGGGGACATTTTTCCATAAAATGACGTTAAGGTAAGTTTGCTAATATTATGCTACTTTGTATTATTAATAAATATTTAATTTGTATTGCTAATATATATTATTTGCTAATATATACATATATATAATGATATCTCTAAAGGTAATTTATCTCATTTTGTCCCTTGATTATACAAAAGTTCTCTCAAAAGATAATATCATTAGGCTTTTATAAGCCAATCACTAAACCATTTACCCGAATATAGAGAAAAACCAGAATGTATCACCCCAAAGTCTGCCACTTGAGCATATTGATTACTCTGAATTAAAGACATTTCAGAAACAGCAGTGCAAGGACACGCTGACCCTTCTGTTTGCATCGGGTCTCTCACACTCACCCCACCAGTGACTCGATAAACATCAGTCACCACTTCCAACTTTAATGTTAAAGTCAAAGTTTACATCAATCGACATGTGTAGCCACTAAAATAGGAGTTGCTAGTACACTCGCAGCTCCTTTTAAAATCATTGAACTATTTTATTTTACACACACACACACACACACAAATAGTTCCTAAGGCACACAAGGCTGTCATTTCCACTCGGCATTGAAAAAAATAGCTATGCATGGATGGTTCATTAGGGCTCAAGACTAAGATATTTAAGCAATAGGGTGAATTAGTCAAATTTTAGGAACTACAGAATTCCAGAAAAGGTAAGGAATTTGGGGAGTTTTGATGAATCAGGCAGAGATCAAAGCAGAAGCAGGAGGGCCAGCATCAGGAAATCTGGCCAGGGAAACATATATGGTGACCGCCATTTTCCTATTCAATGAAATATTTTTAGAGTTTGGGGAATTTGGGGAACCTCAGCATCTACCCTCCACAAGCAAGTAAAAGAACAGTCTACCTCTGCGACAATGCGTGGCTACACAGCTATGGAGGTCTCAGTGTGTGAAGTGTTAGATGGAGTCTAGGATTGAAGGTGAAAGCTAAATGCTAGTTCTGATTCAAAAATACCAAAGCAGAGCTCTAAGAATACATTTTTAGAAGAAAAAGTTATTCTTCTGATTAGCTACATTGTCAAAGTCCCAGAAATACCCACTAAAAGCTGTCCACACAAACACTACAGATCTAGAGTTTCGGCCACACTTATCGTCACCTGAGCCAAATAGTTGCCTGTTATGTAAGCTTATCTTAAATTCTCCATTTCGTTTTACAAATCAATTCACTTGGCTCTGAAATTAAAGATGGTATAACACATTACAAAATTCTGTTATTGAATCAGGAAAGGCAAAGCCCTTAACAGGGTGAGCAAACAACAGAGACTCATAATAAGGTGAAGGGGAAACAGTCAACCCGGTCTTAAAGCAGATGAAGGACACAGCGCAAACGTGAGGAAATTGACCTCTGCTGACCATATGATAAACAGACAATGCTTTGGACATGTTGTTCCTTCTCCACAGAATGCACTTCTTGACACACTTGTAACTCCGTGCAATTAGTTCATCTTACTTGCCCTTCGAATTCAGACCAAGTGACTTTCTTTTCCCCAGAGGAAGTGATCTCATTACAAGTAATTTTCCATTATTTTACACTCTCATACAACAGTGTCTCTTTTCTTTATGTCACATATTTCAATTTTGAACTGTACAATTCTTTGTACAATTACTTTCCAATGTCTTTCTCCCGAGTGACTGTGGAGCCTGGGTCTATCTTTTTCATCATTTTAACTCCACCTCCTGGAACACAGCTTTTCATATGCAAGGACTTCAGTAATATTTCCTGAGTGAATGAATGAATGAATGAATGAATGTCATTACCAAAAGAAGCCACTACTGTACATTCAACTTTGATTAAAACAAGTGGAACACTATCCATTTGTCCATAAAGACTGGATTAACATAATACAGGAAAAAAATCAGAGAGAAATGAAAGATGAGTACGAACGACTACTGAAATTTCCTCTTTTGGAAATTAAAAAAAAAAAAAATTAAAGCCGGTGACTTTCTTCAGGCAGTGCCTCTTCTAAGCCCAGTTCCTGAAATCTGATCATATAATAAACTAGCCAAACGGCAGTGTGCTCCAGCGGTGCCAACAGAGGATTCTTCTAAAGGCGGTTTTAGTCACATTCCCACTACGCTGGGTAGTGGTGTCCTCTCGTGACTGTGACGAGGGGGTCTGGAGAAAAACTCAGCGAATGTGATTAAGGAGCCAGGAAACAGACACCGTGAGGAAAGCCCACAGGAATCAGGATTATTTCCTTCCCAGAAGAAGTTGGCGGATTAAATCCTGGAACGGGATGGATGGTGAGCAGCTGCCGCCCGTTGTCAAGGAGCTGGGGAGGGACGGAGGGGGATGCCCCGCCGTCCGGCGCTGCCACGCCGCGGTGGCCTCCCGCATGTCCACGCTGAGCCCGCTCTATCCCAGGAGCTCTGCTCTTCTTTAAAGTCCCTGCAAAACTTTCTCCCAGGCGACGATCGACGATCGTTGGGTGAATGCTCTCCCATCCGCCGTCCTCACTCTCTGCAGGAATCACTTTCATCCATTGTCTCTCAAATCTGTTGAAAGCATCTGATTAAGACGGAAAGCCTCAAAGGGTCTCAGGTTTCTTTAATGTCTTAAGTCAAAAACAGCAATGTATGGGTGGGGATGAAGCACGTGTCCATTTTTCATCGTAGTGGGATACACGCACTCAAGGAGACAAGACTTTTAAAGGGGCAGGGGCCAAGTTGTGGTGTTGCCTCTTGGCTGAAATCTGAATTTCTTTTCCCATCTTTTTCAGCTTTCCATGTGTGGCAGTCCTGGTTGGAGGCAGGTGAGTGAAGAAGGGGAGGATGGGGCAACTCACATTGCAGACTTAGAATAATATGTCCTCGAAATAACAGAGAGCATCAGTGTTTATTGAGTTGTATGTGATAACCACCTTACTGCATGAGCTTTTTCCCTAACCCGGGCTTCTTTCCCTGTGTGGATACTAACAAGGACCCGTGACCACACATAAGCTCACAGTGCATGAGGGCAGATGCTATTCAGACGTCTTACCTGACTACAGCATCTGTAGCCACTGACAGGCCTGGATGATATTCTCACACTAAACGATTCTTGTCTTTATCGATTCACCACCCCCAGCAATCATTAAGAACCAGTGATGTGGGGCTTTATTCACACAGTGTACCAAAGATAGTACCAATAAACTATATTAAATTCATAAGTTTTTCCTCGAGATCTTCGTTAAGTTTCACAAGCTGTAATGTGATATTTTGATATCAGTGCTCGCTTTGAACATTCTAAGTGGTAATGTCGTTTTCCAAGAAAATGTATTCATTTATTTGACAAACTTACTGATACAGTCGTGACCAAGACAAGTTTGATGCATTTTTCATGTATTCCTATCTCTCATTCCCATCAGCTCAATGGAAACGGTGAAAAGTCTTGTTAAAAATGAGTGCCACATTTTCAAGCAAAATAATCGAGACTATTTTCGGTTCTAACTGCAATTACAGATTCCATGAGGTGCTATTAATAAGTTGGCCCCCACATTACAGAACTGAATTAACATCGGAGATGGATCTAGCAGAAGTGTGGCTGGTGGAGGCTCATTACTAGACACAGTTTTTCAAATGGAAAAATCATAAATAAGCAGCTTATATCAAAATAAATATAAAGACAATAGGCAGATGCTATCTTGCTACCGAAAGTCAGTTAGAAGTGCCACCACTAAAATGACCTTATCAGAAGCTTTCTGACCCTTATGATTTACTAGCACCTGCATGAGTTCTTTTTCCTATTGAATAATACTACCAATCTGATACTCAATTAGATACAGAATTACTATTAATTTAAGATTTGTCATAAATATTAAAGCCTAGTGCAACAATTTATACAAAGTCCAGCAAATTATATTCCAAGAACTCGAGTAAATTTATTTTAACATCAATAAATAGACAATATATACAATTAGTCTTAATTACTTTTATCTGGGAAATTTAAAAATAAAACCCTTGGCAGAGTCCTAATTCTTTATGAGGACAAGCTGGAGGCATCCTCTGTTCTGAAAATTCTAAGAATTATTTGTGTTTTAAATTTTAGTTGTATATGTGTTTGTGTATGTACATGCATGTGTGTTTTAAGTAAAGAGGACATATTTTAAAATAAGAGGATCTATCTCTGCCCTGAAAAATTAGAAACCAAAGGGAAAAATACGAATAAGTCAATTAAGAGGGGATTATACTAAGACTTGATTTATAGCCTTGAGTACACAGTTCAGATATTCCTGGCCACATATTTCCTTTGTATGATTTCATTTTCATCACACAGAATGGAACAGAGCAAAGGTTATGAATAACAAAAGCTCAAGTGAAAATAGACACGCACCGAAAATACCCCAAACAAAACAAACAAACAAACAAAATGAACAAATAAAAACAATCCAAGCTACTTTGGGGCTCGGTGCTAATAATTTTATTTCGTCTGACCAATTTTGTGGCATGTGTTCCTAGAACCGACGACTGTAAGGCTGCCACAGCATTTCATCCTTTGGGCTGCATTTACAGAACAGACTGGGGGAGAACATGGCTATGTCAGAGTCCAACTAGGGAGAATTTGTACGATGCTTCCAAGTTTCTAATTGTAGAAATATTCATGTTTCCAAATGGCACGTAATAATTAAAGTAGTGTGTTCTACTTCAAGAAAACCCATATTTCATGTTGGACGTCCCCCAGGGTGACACGGACAAGGCGTGCATTCTCTGCCCTGCTACACATGCTTTTCATTTAGTGTCTAAAAACGATACAGCCATGTGATGGCCAACCATGAAGCAAGTGGATGGAAAAAGGCCTTGGTATTATAATACCTTTTTAAATAATTTTTTTTTTTTTTATCAAAATAGATTCAACTTTACATTCAACCAGGTCGGGGCTCTCCCCTCCAAGCAGCACGGCCTGTGATAATCCAAGTGACCCCTTATTCATGTGATAGAGTCATAAACGGACAAGCAACAGAACCGCTTGTTGGGCTAAATTACATGTACTTCCCGTCAGTGAAAGCTCTTAAAAGAATCTTACTTACAAATAAGTGGCTACGAATCTGGGACCGTCTCAGCGGTCCTTCCCGTTTGCTCATCTCTGCTGTTTTCTTCCCACTCCGCTCTCCTGCCCGCACAAACGAGGTGAGTGGGAGATGGTGAAGCCGCCTAGTACTTCTGAGCAAACGGAACTAAAACTGCACAATTAGGGAGCTGAAAGGGGATGATTTTTCCATAATAGCTACCTCTTATGGGGCTTCCACCAAATAGCAAAAAAGGTGCTGGACATGTCATACGCTGTCACCAATCCTTGTGATATACACAGCAGAGACGGCTTCAAAAGCCAGGTCTCATCAGCATCAAAGCCCGCGTTTTTTTCTGCCATGCCAAAGTTCCTCCTTTGGGGCCCAGGCAGGAGCTCCAAAAAAAAAGGCACAGAGTTCCCGTGTCCCTCCAAGTGAATTACATAAGTGAGCAAAACAGGTTCGCACTCTCAACAGCCAAAAACAGAAGGCAACAGCGTAACCATGTGGAAGTAGATCTCTGTAAGATCAGTCGTACTCAACTCAAATAGCATGATGAACAACGGTGTTACGGACTAGGATCCCATCCACGCAGAAAACAGAAGCTAAACTGACTTAAAGGATCACACGGAAAGAGATCACCTGCGGTCGCATAACCGAAAAGCAGCTCTGGTCTCGGGATGTTTAAAGGCGGCATCGAGGGTGGGCGAGCGGCCCCAGGGGAGGCCTTCGTCTGAATCGCATGCCTCAGGTGACCGGCCTAGGATGGAGGAAGGGCACGATGTCAACTCGACCCATTCCGGGGGCTAACGAACATCCACTGAGCGTGCAAGATGCCAGCGGCATGCCGTACCACCTACAGTTGGGTGCACCCTCCCGGGGAAGGTCCAGCTTTGTTTTCACAGAAACTGTAGGCAGTTCTAAGACGCTGTCCCTCCAGAGCACCAAGATTTCTGCCCGTGCTCTGCATGGGCCAGCTGGCAATTTACCTAGCTTCATAGATCAAATAAACGCATCTCGAATTTCAAAAGGTCTACCCATAAACGAAAGGAGAGCTTTCTTATCTTGAGCAGAACCTGGTTACTATTAGTTAGTTCCTTAACACTAGAATATTATTGTAATTTTTGCTAAAACAAATATTCACAGAAGAGATAAAGGTAAAAGGGAACTCTTCAGTCTGATTTATAAGGCGACCTGGGGAAATGACTGCGCTCTAAACGCCTCTCTAACCACGAGAAGGTGAGAATTACAGCAAATTGGCCGGATATGATTGTTGAAACTCATTAATGAAATTCCCCAGGAACTAAACCTTGGTATTTTATCATAACACATAAAATAATCCTAAAAATGAGGTTATTCTTGGTTTATTCCACTGGACTTATTCAAATCATTCACGGTGTCTAATGGGAACATTAATATATTCTGAAGGCTTGCCATGAAATCACACTCATTATTATAAGATAAACATACACTGAGAGACATTTGAAGCTGACATTTGTGTAATGCTTCAACACTGAACAAGAAACTGATGTCAATTTTTTATAAGTGACAATAAAGACAATAATTTGGTCATGAACTTGTTCCAGCTGTGTATAGTATTGACATCATGGGTATGAAATATTCCTACAAGAGTAAATCAGACACCAAAAATGCTATGGTGAACATTTTTCTTGGGTACTGACTATCATATAAATATTTTCAAACATTTATGTGAAGTATATTTTTATTATTCATATTGTTGAAAGAAGTGCCACCTTAAACTCTCCGGGAAATTTCAAAAAAGAGTTAAAAGCTCTCTAGCAACTATGAAAACTAATATAACTTCTGCTGTCTCCAATTTCAACAGCCAGATTCACAATTTTCAACAAAGGATCTTCTAGGTTGAAAATGGCAGTTCCTTGTAATAGCTAAGGTTTCTAATAAGCTATTCTTTAGAGGTCTGGTGTGATAATTACTCTGAGCCCCACAAGAAATGCGGTATTTCTATCACACGCCGAGCTGCACACCTGTGTCTCCCCTACAGTCCAGCCTCCTGTCACCTCCACGTAAGGGTTCCAACGCCGTTGTGTCTTTTGGGTCTCTTCCATTCATAGACAGACACAAATGGAAACGTTTTGATGTATGTTAATTGATGTTTGTCCAAGCATTATGAAGTAATAATCCACAGGAGCCACAGAAGCTTTTACAAGGCAAAGTCAAGGGAACAATCAAAGTTTTGAGTGGATTATTGCCAGTCCACGCCCAAGCAAAGCTGACTTACAGCTTTTCATCCTTCCACAATGATACTATAAATAAAGCAAAGAAATTTTTGTTCTCGTCTAATCCCCTCTATTATGCGGTCTTGTTTGCCGTCTCACGCAATTGGTGCAGTCTACACTGCGAGCTCGCCAGGAGGCAGGGGTAGGGGACAGGGCTGTCTGCTGGCCTCACACCGTAACCCAATGAGACCTTGACAGCCTGGCCTGTTCCTATTAGGCAAATCCCTGAAGCATAAGGAAGGAACTCATGAACCCAAAGAAAGGAAAAGGTGTAGAAAGTTGAAGTTAAAATGCACCAAATTCCCTTTCAGGAATAAATGGAAATAAGCGACTCCAAGTGGTTGCCCAGTGGAGTACTCCAGCTCTTATTTCTGTTTTAGCAAAAATTAAAATAAAGAGCACTCATCTGCATGACACGGTCTCCTGTGCTTCTCCTTCAGACTACAGACGGAAGCAGCTTTGGCTGCCCGTAGTGACAAGTGAGCAGACGGTGGTCGCCAGCACAGCGGGTGTAAGTTGCTGTGTGGTCGTTTCAGCCACAGCGCTCAGTATGTCTGAAACCAGGAGAAGGTGTGAACTGACTCCCTCCTGTGCAGCTCCTCGTTTACATAAAAGGCCTCACGGCATGAGCAACTTAGTGCATTCACTTAATTTCTTAGAATTACATAAATACACATATATTGTAAAAAAAAAAATTAGTTAAGCAATACCTCCAGACCATGCTCATTGCGACTGCCTTTAGCAAATACTATTTTGTCTTTTAAAATAATCAGAGTGTGAGCATACAGGAGTGCATGTGTGCATGTGTGTGAGTGTGTGTTGCATAGATCCCTTCTACCTGACAGAAAGCCTGATTCACCATTTGTTTGGTCGTAACACAAAACTAACAATCACGCCTGATTGAAGACACATAATAAGGAGTCACCAACATATTAACAACATGGGAAATATAAGTTGATATGAAAAGTATTTAATCTGTTCTCATGCCATCACCCTGACAAAATGGGTATAGACATTTTATAAAGATTATTTAGAAATCATTCATGCCATGTCATAGATGATTAGGCTTTATGACAACAAACTCAGCACCGTACACACTGGAAACACGAAATAACCATTCATTAAATTCATGTACAGACCTCTGAAAAACACAATACTGTGTGTGTTTTCACTCAGTGGAGTCTAAAAGTACTAGTATAAAAGAAATTTAAGGACAATTATTTCAACATAAGAATGGATGGGAAGAATCCATGTCTACAGACTACTGTCTACAGACTCTCTTTTAATTTAAAAAAAAAAAAAATCTCAAGAGATTTTGCTTTATTGCTGATCAGCAAAGGGATTGGTTGTCCCCAATGTTCACCCAATGACTAGGAAGCTGGGGGGGTCATGAAGTCACTGTGCTTTCCCAAGACCATAGTATGACACGTGTTCCTAACAATGGATGTGAGCAGCAAAGGCAAAAAAAAGAATTTATAAAGACATTATCAAGATAAAATTTGAAAAAAAAACAACAACAAAAAAAACCGGCTGAAATGTTTACCATAGATTTGGAAAGAAAACGACCAGCCTTTCCAGACAATGTACATGGCTTCCGAGTAGGGGCAGTTTGGTGACATACGCGTGATGATTTGGGGGCAGAGAAGGGAAAGGGCCATCCCAACGATTCAAACTCACACAAAGTGGAGCGTCATCAGAGGGTCCTGCCCTTTGAAAAGGGCTTAGAAATATTGACAAGCCCTTATTGTCACCAAACCAGCATGCCGCGCATGCAATCAGGCTGGTTCTAGACACAGCGCAGTGTCGCTGGTGGAGAAATCAGCCTGGCCTGGCACGTGTGACCACAACCACTGCCGGCTTGCTTGGGAAGGGCTGAGGGTTCTTCCTAATATTGAAAGGGAGGGGAATCAACCTTTTTCTTAAAACCGGGAGCGGCCTGGGCTGCTTTCCTGGCAGCGTCATCCCTCGGCAGGAATAAGGGAGCATCGGGGGGAGCGAAGGGATTAGAACAAAGGCTGAAGCTGGGGAACAGGGCTCCCCTCACCTGCAGAC
Organism: Eidolon dupreanum; assembly: GCA_028627145.1. Lineage (NCBI taxonomy): Eukaryota > Metazoa > Chordata > Mammalia > Chiroptera > Pteropodidae > Eidolon > Eidolon dupreanum. Next base: position 2,753,372 of record CM053512.1, on the reverse strand, counting down.
CGATGAAAGGAACTCTGAGGACAGCCTTGTCACTGAAAGAAAGACACCAAGGTTAAATATCGCCAAAAACAAAAAACAAACAAACAAACAAACAAAACAAGAACAAAAAAGAGAAAAGAAGGAAAAGACGCCTCAAGATGAAGGGGGGGGTGACAGCAGAAACAGCCTCATAGGATTTCCAAGAGGCAGAGCGGATAAGAACAGTAGTAGCGAGAGAATGTGCCAAAGGGATGGACTCAGACGTGATCCCCACACCGTCCGACAGAGCCGGAGCTGAAAATACAGAGTCTGAAGTCCAGCCCCCTATGTTTGAGTTCTGCCACTTACGAAATACGTGAACTCGGGGAAATTACTTAGTAAAAGCACGAAGATACTGACAAGATTGTCCCATTATCCCTGATCCCAGTGCTGTGACGTTCAATGAGGAACTAAGTATATGTCGGGCGTTAGCACGGTGCCTGTCCAAAGCCATCTTGATGATCTTCCTTCAGGAGGCCCCGTACTAGCAAAGCGTGGGTGGTCCATGTTGCAACACAGTAGTCTTGGGAACATGACCCCAAGATGCAAAGCCACAGAGTGGCCTCTACTTTAAACACACTGACCAGGGAGTTGACACCCAGTGAATCCCTTACGACCTGCGCTAATCTACTTTTGCATGGAGGACTCAGAAAAGGTGAGTTGAGCGGCAGGGATAGTTTGCTGCCCAAGCTGTGAACCAAAGGAAGTCAAGTTCTTAGACCTGGACAGGCAAGGCCAGCAAGCCACAGTGCTCTAGTGGCTTCACCTCTCTCCCACTGGTCCACAAAGTCAACAGTCAAGTACAGACGGAACACGGGCTGTGAAACAAAGCAGACCTGGATTTAAATCTTTGCTCTACCAGTTGTTGCGTGTAAATCGGACCTCAGAATGGCCTACAGCCTGGGCCTTCTAAGCAATGTTATTCCCGGGAAATCAACCTTCGATTCACCTGGATCCACAACAAGAACTCGAGAATCTGCTGAGGTTATTCCGTACCAGTGATTTGCGGATGGTCACAGAGATTTAAAAAGAAAAAAAAGAAGAAGAAAGAAAAGAAAGGAAGGAAGCTCATCTGGCAGAATCATCACACTGCCGAGCATGTATCGGCTGCACCTGTGCCTCCATCTGGGCCCCGGGGTTGCACTGCGTTGCCTCCTGCTCTGTGTAATTGGTACCATAAGCGTCTGCATCTTTGTGATTAAAGGAACTTCACGTCCCTTCACTGATGTCTTCGGCGTCTCCCCATCGATCATTTCGCTATGCTGTGATCGCACTCTTGTGACAACCGCGTATTATCTACATGACCCCAGACAAATTGCTTAAACTTCTGGATCCCAGCCCTCATCTGCAGTGCCCGGCATGAAATATCAGCCTGACAAATGACAGCAATGATATAAAGCGATTTTTTAAAATCTCTCAACTTCAGCATCTTTAATTTTTGTTTACGTTCTTTCTTACTTCATCTGTTTAGTCACCAAATCGCATCAATTCATCCTTCAAGATACTTGTTCTATGAACTTTCTTTTTCATCTCCATAGGTTTATAAAACACTCTTGGAAATTTACAATGCATATTAAGATGTTAAAGACTAACAATTCCTAAAGGGAAAAAATTAGTTTATTTTAGTCAGTATTTGTCAAATGAAATTGCCTCTGAAACTGTTTTTTTCCCCTCCCTGATGCCATTTCTCTTCAAAACTTTCAAAATTCATGTTTCCATGGGACACAATTTGAAAAAACCAGGTGTCCTTACTGAAGCCAAAACTCCTTAATCTGTAACCCAATATTCTTTACTTCGACCCTCTAATCTGACCAAAGTCTCTTTTGGTGCATCATCTCTTCTACTTTCCCCGTAAAACCTCTACCAAACTTCTTTGTTAAATGTAGACTCTGAATGGAGTCTACATTTCATATACTCAACTTTTTCCATTTTTTCTACCCAGCCCCCTGCCCCCTCCTCGGCCCGTGCTGGAATGCCAGTGCCCCGTGCCCCAGCCCTTCGAACCCTGCCTGGGCTCTGACAATCAGCTCAGCCTGACCTCCCATCCCCATGGGAGTCTGGACTTGTAGACCATTTCATTTGGCTTTTAAGTCAATATTTCTTGGCTATTTAAAACATGAGCAATCTGATATATTCTGTCTCTTCGACTAAATTATTAACTCCTAATCACATGTCTCCATGTCTTCATACACCTTATAGCATCTGACACAGTACCTAACACATAATATCAACCCAAAAACTATCTATTCATGTGCTCTAAGGAAATCATCTTCTCTCTAATAGCATAAATAGGCCTGTAGGAGTTTTGCTACTATATGAAATCACATATGTTTAGCACTCTGTGGTGGCTATAGTTAGACGACTTAAAGATTCAAGAGTTGGATTAGAAAGCTTTGAAAAGAAATTGAATTATTCTGAAGCTTTAAGCACTTCCATTGCCAAGAACCATCTATAAACCATGAAAAGTTTTGACCGAAGATTCAGAATCAATGAAGGTGATTTTCTACTTTATAATGATAATGGTATCAAAAATTGATGTTAGTGGGCAAGTAACAGTATTTTTCTAAATGATTTTATTATTTCTTTAAATTTGATTCATTTTTATCTTGACTTAAGTTACGAATCAAAGTAGTTAAACCTTATACTTTTATTTATATTATAAATTTTACTTTAAAAATCTGCTTATGACCAGTGTCATCCTCGCTTTTCTAAATCTAGCAAGAAATTCCAACTAATGATCTTAACCCAAGCCATTTGGTCACTGAGGCAGGGTTCTGTGGCTCCATGATTGCTTTCTCACTCTACTACATGTAAAAAATCAATGTAAACCTAGGGAAAGCCAAGATAACATATTGTCTTTATGTAATTGCATGTTCAAAATAGAGCCATTCTAAAAGTAGATGTCATATGTGTGGGAAAGTATCAGGAGTCCACAGTGAAAACACGTTATTACTACTCAGAGATTAGGGAGAAGAGTCAAAGATAAAAGAGACAGGGTAAAGTGGCAGTTAACTATAGATTAAGGGTCAGTGTATTTATAGAAAAGTTAAATAGTTGTAGTTTTATACGAGATTAAGAATTTGTTTTTATTCTGGTTCTGGTCAACTTTAATTTATAAATAGGAAATTTCTGCTGTTATTTTAGCCAAGTTTGTCTTTCCAAATGCTTCTCCGTCATAAAACTATTTTAAGTGTTTCATGAAAAAATGAATACAATGAAAGCGAAAAAGCAACATCCATTCAGTAATCCACTAACAAAGAAAGATTAGATACGATCTTTCTTCCAGAAGAAGAAAGATTGAACGTGGTCCTCAGTGAAGCAAACCAGCAATCATAGAGATCCACACGATATATTACATAAAATAATTTTCATCCTGTACATTTTTGGGTGATTCATTCCTATAATAAAGTCTTATTGAATATACTCTTTATGAGAGATACTATTTTGGGGATATGCGTTCTTGGTAAAACATGGTGGAAACCTTCAGTTGAACAGCAATTGTGGCCAACAAAAAAAGTTGCTTAAAGAAGAGAACCATAAAAAATGATGCATACATACCTTAAATATTAAATATTTTGCTCTAACTCAAAACACATAAATGTATATTCATTTGCCAATCTTTTGATGTCAAGCCAATTTTTTTTAGTTTGAATTCATCCTTTTTCTTTCTAGCATGAACCATACTCAAATGTGCATCATCCAAGATTTCCATTTGTGCTCTATAAAGTGAAAACTTAAATATATTTGAGAAGCAACATAGATATGCATCTTTCTTAGGCGTTTACAATATCTTGCAATATTTTACAGTTGTCTTGGTTACAACGTTTAGCAGCATTTTTTAGTTATTTGTCCTTATTGCCTTTCAAAGCAATACTGTTTTTGTTTGTTTCACATTCATATCCCATTAATTTCTTTAATCTCGAATGAAATATTATCTTTCCATAAGAAAATGTAACTGATAAACTTTGATCTTCAAAGATACTGTCAGAGGTGAACTTGGTCTGGGAGAGTGGTGTTACCGAGCAAAAACCAGGTCCTTTTGTACATCTGCAAAGCCTCTATGTGGATAGCAAGTCTGTCTCACATGCCATGTCTCTTCCTTCTGTAACTATAAAATAGCCGTTGGCTGAACAAGGGCGCACGGTAATTGTCCACTCTTTACTGTACATGCATCATGTTGTACGTCTACTGCTAATCCTTTTAGCAGGCGACACAAGAGATGGAAAAGGGTATGCATACTGCGGTTAAACAGACCAAAATACAGATGCCAGCACGTGTGACTCTTGGTGAGTCATTTAACCTAAGTCTGAATCACTCGCCCATGTCATAGAGCTAATAATACGAACCTGAGGAAGTTATTGTGGAGATTAAATAACATAACGTACTGACAGGCTGTCACTTCTCTCCTGCAAACATTCTACACTCGACGCCACCTCAGAGTCTCGCAAGGGGCTGACGACAGCCAAAGCGGACCCGACAGGGAGCGTCAGAGCTAAAACAGGCCATCAGAATATCCCTCCATGAGGCCGAAATGGCGGGACGGTCATCCTTGCTCCCTGATCAGTCGCTGGGCATGGGCCGCCCTGGGAAGGGTATGATCTTAACCAACGTGCCTCTGTGCAGCCAAAGAAATCCCCGAAGGAGCTGAAGGCTGTGTGGACAGCTGTCCCACAGGCTGAGCAACTGACTCTCACTTGAAGGGGACATTCCAGTATGAGTTTTTGTGTGAAAGTAAGGTTTCATTTCACTCTCAAAGACCTAGGACTATAATCGCAGAATTCTATGATAAGAGTACCTTCTAACTTACGAGAAACTGGCCAAACTATTTTCGAAAGCGGTCGTAGTGCTCTGCTTTCCCACCAGCAAGGGATGAGTACGGCAGCCGCTCAGGGCCCACCAACACTCGGTCTTGGTATTTGTCCTTTTTGAACGACTAGTGATGCCGAGTATCCTTGCATGAGCTAGTCACCATCCATATCGTCTTTGCTGAAGTGTCTGTTTAAGTTTTTACCCATTTTATTTAATTCAGTTGTTTGTTTTGTCATTATGGAGTTGGGGAGTTTTTTTTTATAGATTCTGTACACAAGTTCTTCATTAGATATGTGTTTTGAAAATATTTTATTCCAGTATTTTCTTTTCATTCTGTTAAAAGTTTCTTTTGAGAGCAAAAACATTTACTTAATTAGTAACGATCAATATTTTCTTTTGGGGATCATTCTTTTGATGTTGTGGCTAAGAGACATTTACATAACTCAAGGTTGCAAAGATTTCTTCTATGTTCTTTAAAACATTGTTTTTGGTTTTACATTAAGTTCTATAATCCATCTTGACTTAATTTTTACATATGGTACAAAGTATAGATAAAGAATTATCTTTACATATGAGTGCGTAATTGTTCTGGCACACACAGACGCACGTACGTATTTATCTATTATGTCCAATTATAATCCATGGAACTGCTGGGCACCTTTGTCAAAAACCGATAAATTCCTGGACTTTCTGTATTGTCCCATTGATCTCCATATCCATTCTCCAATAGCCTTGGTCTTTTTTTTTTTAAAGGATCTTGCACTAAATATGAAAACTTATACCCCCCGTTTTTGTGCTGATCCTAAACTTATAGCGTAGATGAGAATGGAAATAATTTTCTAAAGAATATATTTTCTGAGCCTTAGCTCTCTATTACTAGTAAACAATCTCCCTCCAATTGTTCTAGTAAACATGTAGACTCTTTCTTTGAGCTCTTTTTCACTTTTTTAAAAATTCAAATGCTTCCCATGATTTTGCTGCAGAAGAGGCATTAGGGTAAAGTTATCCATCTGAAGATGAAAATAAAAGGAAACTCTCCTAAATAAACTAACTATGGGTCTGAGAGGTGTTCTATCTTTCATTTGTGTGCCCAGTGACCATCAACCACCCCAAAATCCACACCCACACCCACACACACACACACACACACCCGTGCGCGTGCATATGTTGACACAATTCTTATCTCTACCTGTATTCCGGTGCTCTTCTTTCAAATTTCTTTTCAATAAACCCGCTCTCATCTTTAAAATTCTCTATGTCCTTTCATTACTTTCTAGCTCAATTCTTACCTTTCTTTTTTTAAATTAAATACACGTAAAAGAAAAAATACTCGAGCTAAATATATAAAGCATACAATTATTTTCCAGCTATACTGTTAAGTGACTTTGATGGAAAATAAAATATAATAAAAAGTAGATGTCATAGGACTTTAGAAACAAGAAGATTAAAGTAAAATATAGTCTGAGAAAAATGGGCCTCTGTTCAAAACCACAAAGAAAGGTACAAGGGCAGTGAGAAGCGCACAGTTGGACGGGGCACCAAATGTCACCAGAGATGGACTGGAAAAAAAAACATGGACTCTCCCATTTTGTAATTACATGACAATGAAAGGGCCTCACCGTGTGATCCCATTCAGGTTCTGGGTAGGCAGCTCCCTACGATTGTCCCAAGGGAGGGACTGGGCAGGAAGCTCGGCAGAGTCTTGAGTAGGAACAAAGGAAGGAGTGTTTTATGGCTTTGCATAAATAAGTAAACCCAACCATCAAACTCCAGGCGTGTCTGAGAACTTCTGGGCCAACTCAGAACTGTGGCTTTTCTGCAGTCCCTGGTCAGGTGAGCACAGTATCAGCCATGCAGCCACCTATCCAAGTCGCCGTGTCTGCTCTGATAATTGGTTCGCATTAAGGAAGCCTTGGACCAAGAACAGTGACGCACACATCTCCAGTGCCCTGGTCCAGCCTGTTAAAGAAGAAACCAGAGCAGACTGCATCTTAACGTGTCTTCCTGGCCCTTGTCGCCTCCCCGGAGACATTGACTACCCAGAGAGGAGATACAAATGTTACTATTCTCTTCTTCATGTCACCCTAACGGTGTCCATCTTGTTTTGGATAGATTTGGACAATTACCGTGCGCCCTTGTTCAGCCAACGGAAAATATCATTACTGACACCAATCGCCATGGACACAGGAGCATACTCTTCCCTGACTCGGGCCCTTACCCAAACATTCCTGCAGAGGCAGGTGAAACATGAGTCCTCATTTAATATTCTGGGGAAAAAACAAAACAAAACAAAAACAGTGGTATTTTCTTTCAATGAATAGAAAAACTGGCAGAGCGGTTTAGTGAAGGAGGTACCCTAACTCTGGGGAATCTTATCACAGGATGACAGGGGGACACAGGTCCTCTAAAATATACCTTAGAGTTTTAAAAAAAAAATTGGCCAATCAGGTGATATCCTACTCGAAAACCATTTGGTTCAATATTTTTTTTTAAATCATTTTAATAAATAAGCAGATGGCCCTGAAAAACTGCTCTGCCAATATGATTACAGGTAATTTTATTAAAAATTCTCAATAACACATATCTGCCAGGCCCGCTTCTGTGAAGCATTCTGCCAAGTATCATCTAGGTTGTCACTGCATTTGTCCTCAATATTAGGAGAGTTTTAAGATGCCGGCCAAGGCAAGTAAGTGTTAAGAGTGAGTCAAACACCAGAAGATCTAAACCAACATGCCACGAACAAATTTGAGAAGACAAAATGAAAGAACAAAGTGCACTGTGGGGTTGCGGGGAGAGAGGGAATGGGACTTAAGTCTACAGAAATGGGAAAACGTGGACGAAAACCCTAATGCCTGGTTCACACGGCCAATCCTGTTGTTGAAAATCTTCAGCTTTCTGGTGGCTCCTCACAGATACCTTTGTCTTTCTTCACAGTTGGAACGTGAGAGAAAAGTGAAGACAATACTGTCTTCACTTTTCTCTCAGCCCCACCAGCAAAGAAGTTTTGAGTCACAGTCAAGATATTCCATGAAATCACAGAAAAATGTGTCAGGAGATCAGAACTACTTCACGAAGAACTGAACAGTTCAGTGGAAATACACACAGAAGGTATCTTATAAATATAAAGCAATATATAACATGTAGGCTGCAACTAATGGCCATTATAATCATCATCTTACAGGGAAACGGTTATTTGAGAAGCTACAAATGAGTTAAGATTGTAATATGCCAAATATAGTGTAAGGTGTATAGTTTATCTTTAGGTTCATTAGATAAAGTTTTTAGGTGTATGGTAGGTGTCTAGATCATCGAGTATTAGATAAAGTTTTAGGATGTATCTGATGTAATTAAAAGGTAGAAATTCAAATAGCAATCAGGGTCTTGATTTCCTAGATCTTATTCCATTAAATCGTCTAGTCTTTAATCCTGAGGGAGTTACGAGCGAATGTAATTACAATGATCGAACATAATAACACAATTCATAAGCACCTATCATTTCCCCCACTGTCCCTTCCAAGCTTCTCGTTCTCCCAATTCACTGTCAAATAATAAATAAATAATAATCTTCTTGGAAGTAAAAGATTATGATGCGAAAGGAACAATTTCATGCCCATGAAGTAGCTCCACTGAGGCAGAGCACCCCAGCAACTCCAAAATTTCGTTTCTGTTTATGTCAGAATATTTTGTTAACGTTTTTCTTTCAGAAGTGTCTAAGAAACTGCATCCTTTCAAGCATTCAAGTCACTCTGGTACCCTTGAAATAAAACCAGTATAGATGCACAAGTTTGAGAATTGACCGCTGTCTGTCTGTCAGAGAGAGAGCTGCATCCCAGATCTGGAAAGAAAAATGGGTCTTGACCCTGGGAAATTTCTGGAAGCCCCACTTTTCCAGAAAAAAAGTATAAGCACTGAGAGAAATATTTTCTGGCAGCCAAACCCGGGTGGGAAAAGTGGACACTGTTCCCTTCAGAGAGTTGTTTTTATATTTGTGTTTTCAATTATGCTGTTTCTCATAAAGATGATGCAGTTGGTGCATGATCAACAGAATGTGCATTTTGAGCTGGTCGGCGGTGATGTCACCCATCTGCACCAGGACTAACCACCCCATCTGGGCCCCTCGAACGTCCCAAACCCCAGTGGGCCACCGGAACATACCCCCATCCTCTCCTACACTGTCAGCCTGGGCAGTTCAACTATTCTCTGAAACGCCACATACTCCAAAAGTACTTTTCTCATTCCCTCCCTATTTTTCCCTCCCGATTATTGAAAGCATGGGGAGGGTGGGATTACACATATATCTTCCCTTGGTTCCTGGCACTGAGTTCCTAAAATCCTTGTAATTTCCTAAGCGATAAGAGCACTAGTAGCATTTTTTCATTAGAATGTTTGTCTTTGACCCTGGTTCCTGAGCTAGAGCTCCTAAATCCCTTGGAATTTCCTGGGTGATTTGCTCTGATGAGGTGACTCTTGGTGGCTCCTGGATGGGGGCTGGTTACAGGAAAGACGAAGCCATGATTATTGGAAGCTCAGAACATTCAGACCCATTTCCCATTCTCCAGGAAGAGGTAAAGGACTAGAGATGGAGCTAATATCAATCTCGCTTATGTGTCAAAGACTCCGCAACCCCCTCCCCAAGCACAGAGTCCAGAGAGCTTCCGGGGTGGTGAGCACATGGAGTATGGGAGGGTGGCACACCTGGTGAGGGCATGGAAGCTTCCCATACATCGCGTCCTGTGCATCTCTTCTATCTGGATGCTCACTTGTCTCCTTTCCCATACCCTTTTTATAATAAACTGGTCAATGTAAGCCATTCCTGGAGTTCTGTGAGCCATTCTAGCAAGTTATCAAACCCAAAAAGGGGGTCATCAAATCCTGACTTACAGTCATTCCATCAAAACACAGGTGACCACTTGGGACTTATGATCAGCCTCAGGTAGACAGTGTCGGAATTGAGTTAAATTATAGGACACTCGACAGGCGTCAGAGAATCGCTTGGTGTGGGGGGAAACGCCCACACGTTTGGTGACCAGCGTCAGAAGTGAAGTGTGGTATGGTGGGAGAAGGTGCACACAGGTCCCCAAACTCTTACTCTCACCCAGGCTCCCCCCAATAACCCATCTCTCCAATCGGCAGTCTCCGGTTAGGAGTCAACCAGCTAGAGAAACTAACCTGAGCTAAGATCTAAAATTTTCAAAACTGTTTGTTAAAACAAATGGCTCTCTAACTAGTAGGGCTTAAGGAATTATGGGGGAGTGGGCGTCTGAGGTACAGGATATCCTGAGACCATGGTCCTGTCCTTCCTCTGTCAACAGCAGGCCCTTCCCCTGGCCAGCAGCAAGTACGTGAAAGGAGGTAAACGAAGACTCAGAATGCAACTACCACAGGGATCAGAGATAAATTAACTTATTGGTCTTGTCATTAGACCTGACCTCCAGGTCATTCAGTATCACATCTAGTCCCTTGGTCCCCAAGTGTGCTGTGCAGACCAACAGCACCACCCTCTCCTGGGAGCTTGCTAAATTTCCAGGATATCTGGGCTCCCCTGAGACCTACTAAATCTCCCCACATTTGCACAACACAGTAAAGTCTGAGAAGCTGCTGTAATTTACAGAGCTGAACACCACCTGGAAGTTTTTAACAGGTGACACATGATTACATTAGGTGTGTAAGCTGACTTGCTCTTTTTACCAGCAGGACCCCCGGGGGACCTGCAGAGCACCTTTGCTCCTATCTGGTCCACGTGAAGTCATGGGTGAAGAATGTCCTGGCAGTAGAAACAGCCGCGGCTGGAAGCAAGCTTTGCTCTGGTACCCTCATCTCTTCCTGGCTGCTTCAGACTTCAGAAATGGACTTTCTGGTTTCAACATTCGCACTGTGGTATAGTCATTACAGCAGAACGACATCCGGACTCCGCACAGGCCCTGCGTCGACTTCTTGGCCATGTGTTATGGTACACGGCCAAAACCAGAACCGAGGGGCTTTCGACATAATGACAAAAATACCCAAGTGTGACTCTCTGATGGGCCTTCTATTGCAGAGACACGTAGAGAGGATCTTGTTATCCATAGCAACCATCAGATCATTTGGTCATGTTCGTTTTATACTTTGGGAAGTAGAAAGTGAGGATGAGAGGTACAAAATGAATGTGCTGGCAACACATGTAAGCCAGCCACATCACCTAGAGCAAAAAATCATCAAGTGGGCCCCAAATAAGGAACAGGGCCAAGTCTCATGTTTGATTCATGTGTCTATTTCTTTCATGTCTAAGGACCATGTAGGCCGTGCAGACTGATGACATGCCAGTAGGAAGGGTTCCAGCCTCAGAATCACATTTAGGAACTAAGAAAGAGAATTCCTGTCACCTCAACAGCTAAGTCTAGTGGAAGAATTGCAGATATTTCTCCCTAAAACTCTCCAAGCTAGCCTAATGCGAATACAGAATAGCACGTCGCATGTATTTCCACACAGTTTTCAGTGAACAAAAAAGAAGCATAATGGAGGTCGAGATGATTTAAAAAATTATAACAAAACACATCCTATCCCAGCAGAACAGTGACCTGCTCAAAACCACATCGTAGTGAAATATTTTGCCAGCATCCTCTGTGTACTAAGCCCCTTTCTTTTTCCCTTTGGGGTTTCTCATTAGAAATGTAAATATTATGTGTAGGGTTTTTTCCTCCCCAACAATTTCCTCACTGGCCTTTCCCCACTAGTTTTGGTGTCTTTGGTGAAATTAAGAGGAAACAACTGTGGGAAAGGAATGCGCGGGCGTCCATCGGCGGCACAGAAGCGCGCGGATCAGCCCGCCCTGCGTCCCTAAGGCTTGTAACAGCATCAGGAGCCGTGCACAGGGAAAGTCCGGGCCCAGAACCCACGACAACTTGGCCTCTGTAATGTTTGCTCTTCATAAAAACCTGTCTTTACAATGCCCCTCACTCCAGCGCCGCCGTAGTTACCGCTTCCACAGCCGTGCCACCGCCGTACGCACCTGTGGCTACCGTTTGTGTGAGCACGGCCACCGGCCAGGCCCGCGTCTTCCGATGCCCCCGCTGCCTCAGCTCGGAGGCGGGTGCGAGCACACACAGCACTCACTGAGTACTTGTTTTGTGTGTTTGTTTGTTTTAATGCATGGAACTCTCATAACTTCTCAAGGTGGGAACTCGAGAGAGAGGTTAAATGGCCTTTGGGTGACCACAACACAGGGTCGTGTGGTGACTGCTGCTGGGTGAGCAGCATGGCCAGCCATAGCATGTAACTCTACGCCCGTACGCCAGGCGGACCGAGAGCACATTCTGGGCCAGGGCACCCTGAGGCCCCGGACCCTCCTGGCAGCCACCGTGAGGGGGGAGTGGCCATGCCTTTACCCCTGCTGGCTTTGACCTAGTCAGGAAGATGCCGAAAGTCAGGCCTGCATTGCTAACCCTTTCCCTGGGCCCCCCGAATGACCAGGCAAGCTCCCCTCATACGCATCCTATTCACTTGTCAACATCCCTGAAAATATGTATAAAGGCAGGAGAGAGAGAGAGGGAGAGAGAGAGAGAGAGAGATGAAGACAGAGAAAGAGAAAGCAAGCCCATCACCCCACCACACACACACACACACACACACACACACACACACACACACACAACATGGACCAGATCTACCAATCTGGCTTAAGAGATTTAACTTAAGCTGCACTATGACCAATGATGCCAGAAATTTCTGCTTTAAGCGGCCGTTATCGTCACGGCTTTTTCCTTGACTACAGCTTCCTGTTATTTTATTTTACATGCCAATTCTGCATGATTTACTTAGCCGTCTCAGGAAAACGCTCTGTTACCACACCACATGAGACATTAAACGCCACACAAAGTCCTCTCACATTTCGGTCCTTCGTTTTACTACTACGCTTTCTTATTCAATCCCAAAAGAAACAGTGGGTAGGGTAAGAATGTTTAATTGAACCACTTCTTCGAATTTTGAAAACGATTCAAAATTATCCCCTGCTTGTACCGGGGGAAATTTTTCAGTCAAGTCACTTCACTCGGCAGTGAATTTTCAGAATGAGGGAAGATCAGAGAGCCATGACCAAGTTCAAGGAGGCGAATGTCCTTCCTGGCTCAGGAGGGGACAGCCCGCGGGTCTCCCTGCGGCGCCAAGCACATGCTCACATCATCAGAAGCACTTAAAAGGAAAAAGCGAAAACACCTCTGTTTTGCCAAAAGCTTGTCGCAACACCTCCCCTGTGGTGGCTTCGCTATGTCTCCTAGAGTCCGTTTCAGTATCTCGACAACGAAACATTCTTGCTATGGATGCTGACCTCTGGCCTTGACCTTTTTCGCGTCTGCCCTGTGACATCCAGTATTAACTTACTCTGTGAATTCAAACGCCTTCCCTTAGTCTGTCTGAAACCAAAGTGAACCCAGCCGCCCCTGCCGACTCGCACCTCGTCCTGTGCGTCCTAATCGTTCTCGTCACCTGTGGGCCCGCAGTGAAGCCTCAGCGTGACCAGCCTGTGAGCGCCAGCACCCCCCAAACAAGAGCCATCCCGAGCTTTTCAGAATCCATCGCACACAAATTATTTGAAGAGTCCATAGAAATGCGCACTCCAATGTTTACGAAAATGCTGCTAAAATCTCTCCAGAGTGGAAAGTGGGAAAAAGCCTTAAAGGGTGGGAATGGCTCCGACGCCGTCTACCCCGGCAGCTGGCATATCCACCTGGCCACAGGGACGTTGAGACTCCGTCGTGACCCAGGCCGCGGGGGCGGTCAGTGCTCCGCCCCCTGCTCAGCTCCATCCCTGTGACCACCAACGACCGTCGCCGGCCGAGACAGGCCCGGGGCCTGCTGTCCGTTCCACGTGCTAAACCCTCCTTAAACCCCCTTCTGCGAACACTGGAGTCCTCAGCCTCCCCCGCCCAGCTGTGGCCAGCTGCACTCAGCCTCCGGCCCGGCCCTGGGGTATGCGCCACCGAAAGTACTAGAAACAAGGAGTACACCATCCTGCTGGGAAACTGGATCCACCGAGAAACACCTGAGGAACGTCATGACACCTGAGGACCAGGCAGCCTTTTCCTTGCAAGCTCTTCCTGGAACAGGTATATCACGAGCATCGCAAGCCCTCGGACCCCTAGGCACACATTTATTCTCTGGGTCCTTTGTTTTTCATTTTGTTTATTCCTGGCGGGAGAAAGTTTAAGAGAGGAAGAGACTCTCTCCTCCTGTATCTGATACACTTGCCTTCCTTCGCTGTCAAAGACTGTGAAAACAACTTAGGATATTCTACTGGAAGGTTGTCACAGTTCTAAACTGGGAAACTGATATCACGATCGGCCATAAAGGATAAGGAACAGGTTCCACATGGTGTCATGAGTAACGCTTTTTAAAGTTCAGAAAACCAACCAGCTCCTGAGACCTAACCAGGTCCAGCCAAACATTTCCATGTATAAGAGCAGACAGTTAAAGTGAAAATTGCTGCTTTCGGGTTGATAACTGGAACTCTACATGGCAGCCGATGTCCTCAAGGTCAACGCGACATAAGAGCCTTTGAGCATCACGAGCCTCCCCGAAACGTTTCTTGGTAGAGGTTCCTGTTGGCCTCACTGAGTTTCCATCATTCTCTCTCTCCTTCTGCTCTGTGTCCTCTCACACTCAGTGAGTGGAACATTCGGATCATTTTTTTTTTTTTTAAGTGAGTGAGGGAAGAGACTGAGAAAAAAAAATAATCAAAGAACGAGGTTACTCTCTAGCAGTAATAAATATTTAACTTGAAAACTGCCTAAGAATAAATCTCACCTGCACGGGCAGACCCAAGCCCACAGCACCCGTTTCAGTCACATACGAGATTTAAAAAAAAAAAATAACGCCAGTGTCCAACCATGGAAAGTTGAATGCACCTCTATTTGACTCACTTTTTCCCAATGTGCCTAAGTTTACTAACGTTTTCCTTCTCCAGGAGCTGAGTGACCTCCTGCATCTTGTCTCTCTACTTCCTAATTATTTAAAAAGATGATTCAATGCCATGTTTGCAGATGTAAGAAACTTTTATTACTAAGGGTCAATATTCAGTGCATGGCAAAACAGTTTACTTCATGATACTTCTTAAAATTCTTTTCCCACTGACAAATTTGGCCCTTTCACAGAGGCTGGGTCAGTGAGCTTCTGGAAGGAGAGAGCCTCAGGTTTGCCAAGAGTCCCCCCTCCTGGGCTGATGACACCCATTAAAACTCCAGAAAGGAAAACCCTGCAGAGGTCAGGAGGCAGGAGTGTGGTCCCAGGTCCCAACTGTTTCTCAGTCTGAAGTGAGTCAGGCCAGGGCACACCGGCGTTCCAGGTGCCTGGAAAAACCTAAATTGTTTTGCAACTTTCAAGGTACCCTCACATACCTTGTTCAAGGGAACAGGTCATGCAGAGACAAGGCTACTGTTTCTGTGAAATTTTAGGAAGACCCAGAGCAAGCCGCAAATTCATTTGGCATTCCTCTTTTTCCAACACCAGTCTCTGCCCATGTTGTGTCTCTCAACATTGAGAGGTGTTTGTGCATCTCTGAAGCAAGTTGGAAAAAAAAACAGGTTGCATGAAGTCATGCTCATTCTGGATTTAAAGTTGCAGACATGTGGGACTTGGGGCGGAGAGAAGAGTGAGAGTCATCTGTGGCAGAAACGGCCGTAGTCAATCTTCACTATGTATTCTTTCATTTTCTACCGTCATAGAATTTCTGGGCTAGTTGGGCATTTGGCCCACCTGAAATAAAGATTCTTTTTCTCGACTTCTTTGCATGTAAGTGCAGCCATTTGTCTAAATTCCGGCCTGAGAGATGTAAATAGAAGTGATATGCATAACTTATGATGAATATGTTTAAACAGAAAGGGGAGGCTTATCTCCTTCCTGCTCCTTCTTCCTGCTACCTGAAAAGAGACGTGATGGCTGGAGCTGAAGCAGCCTTCTTGGACCACGGGGGTGACCTTAAGAGAGAGGTCATATGTGGCGAAACACTGAGCTGGGAGGCGGCTAGAGCCCTGAGGGCTTCGTGGAGCACAGCCCTGCTAAGAGCTTTGGACCTCTTTCCTCCAGACATAAAACAGAGACATAAACTGTCTCATTTTGAGTTTTAGTGTTGCTTTAAACCAATTCTTCCCCCAATATATCATCCAACACATTTTTTTACAGTGTCTTAGCTCAAAATGTTTCCAGATGGAGTTTGTTTTTGTTTTTATTTTTAAAAATATCTCCGTACTTTTAAAAAAAGGGAAGGAAGGAAAGAAAGAAAGAAGGAAGGAAGGAAGGAAGGAAGGAAGGAAGGAAGGAAGGAAGGAAGGAAGGAAGGAAGGAAGGGACATTTATCTCCAAGCAGAAGAAAACTAGGGATTTTTTTCCTCTCCTTTATTTGTCCATTTACTCTCACACCACATCCTATTTCCCTTTTCTTGTCCAGTCTATACTCTCCTTTATTTGTCCATTTACTCTCACACCACATCCTATTTCCCTTTTCTTGTCCAGTCTATACTCTGAAGTATTTAGCCACCTACAGGAAAATTTTCAGCAAACAGTTATAACATGTACAAAAATGAAGAGTTCATGGAGCTTTAGAGACCTCTGAAAACACTTTTTCTGAGAATAGCCATTTCTGTACTGCAAGGCCGTTGACTAATTAAAGGATCGGAGATAAACACCAATATCTTCTGGGATCAAATTTTTGGCCTCCAAACTTAATAGGAACTTATTGAAATTAAAAAAAGAAAAGAAAAGAAAAAGTCTAAGTATTAATCAGTATTCTCCAAACGTATTCATTCGTGTAAAGAGCTAATGCTATGAAAGTTATTCATGGTCAAATAAAGTTCCTTATTTTATTTATGTGCACCCTACACACACACACACACACACACACACACACACAGAAGATTTATGAGGTCAAGGACAGTGTCTGGCATACATATTTACTCAACAACTATTTGTAAACTAAGTCAATGCAAAGCCTCCTAGGCTATTATTTTTATTTGTCTGCATATCTCTTCCATCCTCCTTCTGAATCAGGGTCAATGATGGGGAGGAGAATGAGAAAGACTTCGAAGACAGACTTCAGGATAATTAGAGGAGAGAGGGCCACCTAGTGAAGTACAAGGTCTCCCACGGTCTCCATCCGGAGGGAATTCCGCCAAACACGAAGGCGGTCTCTGCCACTGTAGAATTGCACACTCAGTTTAGACTGTTCCACCAATAACTCCACGTTGATCTTGTCACATAATACTTTAAACCTTCCCTATTTGGCAACTGAGTCACCACAGCACCATTATTTAATGGCAGAATAGTTAAAAACAGATCAGGTTTCGAAGTCAGGGAGAGCTGGATTCAAAGCGCTTTCATCACCCAGTTGAGGAAGTGAATTTACTCCTCTGGTTTAATTCATTCATTCTCTTCCCCACTAGACTTCCCTCTCCCTCTCCCTCTCCCTGTTAAACTAAAATAAAATTAAATAAAACACTGGTAGAGTGTCTGGCCCTCGGCAACACCCAATGTACAAAGGATGGTGGTTGAGTTTATGTGTTCGTGTGATAGGCTGTCACAGTTCTCTGGGATGTGACCGGCTGATATCCTTGGGTGGATGAATAGGTACATAGCAGGTCAACTCTCTAAGTCGAGGTCTGTCTTTCTCATCGGAGAATGAAAGACTTGGACCAGATAATTTCTAGACACTGTCCGACTCTAATATTTGATTAGTGTGTTATTATGACTCTTTGTTAAAATAATTGAAATAAATTAAACACATAACTCTTTTTTCTTAATCAGAATTTAGGGGAAATAGCATATTTGTATTGGATGTCTCTCAGTGTGAGTCACTTGTTGGATGACTTTTGTCAAGTCTAAATATATTAAACTTCATATTCCACATTTATCAAATAACTAGGAATCCTGTGATTCACATCACCGATAGGAGTACTGAGAAAACCATTTAGCAAATGCAGAAGGAATTCATGCAAAAAAAGTTAGGTTTGTTGACTAAATTGTATGATTTAGTAGTTTTAGCTAAAACTACTCTGAAGTAGTTTTATAAATTTAATGTATAAAATTTAATATAATTCAATTCATGAGCTATATTAAATAAGTGTGAGTTAACAAGAAAATATCTACATAGATATAGATTAGATATAGATAGATATAGATATAGATATAGATATAGATATAGATATAGATATAGATATAGATATAGATATAGATATAGATATCTGTCTCCAGTTCCTGGTACAGAGTTTCTAAAACCCTTGTAACTTCCTAAGTGATAAGATGCTAGGAGCATCTTTTGTTCTAATGTCAGTCTTCCATCCCATTTCCTGACACAGGGCTCCTGAAACCCTTGTAATTTCCTCGGTGACAGGAGTGTCTTTTGTTCTAATGAGGTGACTCTTAGTGGCTCCTGGGTGGCCCTTGGATGAGAGCTGAGTCACTGGAAAGACCAAGCCATGATGAGAAGCTTGGAAATTTCAGCCCCACCCTCCACACTCTTGAGAAAGGAAGGCTGAAAAATGGATGATTATTAATGATTGATCATGTCTACATGGTGAAATCACCATAAAATCTCAAAACTATGGAGTTTAGAGAGCTTCCAGGTAGGTGAACACGTCCACACTGGAACAGGATCACACATCCCAATTCCACCAGGCTAGACGCTCCCAGACCCTGCCCCACGTAGCTCTTCATCTCATTGTTCAACTGTGTCCTTTATCACATCTTTCCATAAACTAACAAATGTAAGTGTTTCCCTGAGTTCTGTGAGCCACTCTAGCAAATTAATCAAGCCCAAAGAGGAAGAAATGGAAACCTCCAATTTAGCTGGTTGGTCAGAAGCACAGGCCACAACCTGGGCTTGCGAAGAGGGGCGGGGAGATGGGAGCAATCCTACGGGGCTGAGCCCTTCCCCGGTAGGGTCTGACACCATCTTTGGGTAGATAGAATTGAGTTAAATTATATGGCGCCCGGCCGGTGTCACAGAGCATTGCTGGTCGGTATGAGGACAAACCTCTGTGTGAGCCTCAGAATTGAAGAGTTCTGCGTGAGTGACAGAGGAGGCATGCTTGCAGGAGAAACATAGGAGGTGGGAACGAGGGTTTTGCCTACAACAGGATGGAAGACTGGGTGTTTTTCCATTTCGATAGGTATATAACCCGAGATCCTAAAAGCAATTTCTCTTAGGCAAAGTAGAGAATATGATAAAGACTTTACCATTAAAAACATGAGATTATGGGGAAAACAGACAGTGAACAGGAAGCATTTTGCTTAAACTGTGGCATATGGGAGTCTAAGTGACTTTTCTATCACCTGTGTCAGGAAACAAATCAACCTGGCACGTGGTTCCATAAGAATTGGACACTTTATCATTTGAAACATCTGGTGTCCAACTTGCCACCATTAAAAATGACTAAAATAAAAATCGTGAGTCAAGCGCAAATCCCTGGGGTGCCCTTTGTCCCTGAAATACATGGGGCTGAATGCTCAGAGTAAGTGCAAGAAAGAAAGAAAAAAATAGTTCTGAAACTTTTGGACAAATAAGGAGAATCACTCTGAGCAGAGACTAAATTGGATTGGAACATATGTTTGGTTTATGCAGCCAAAGTACATAATCAAGTATAACAAAACAAAAGCTTGAAACCAAACTTGCCAGAGAACTTGTTTTGTCATTCTGAAATCTGCTCCATTTTAAGCAAATCTTCCCCAAACCAAAAACAAACATCAAGTCACACAATATATGATTGGTCTAGGTTCACTGCACTGACTGTAAAGATGAGGGACCAGTCCACCATTCAGAGAAAATCCTGCTTACTTAGATTTTGTTTTCTAGTTGAGAAATTAATTTAAATGTATCTTATCTATGTACATATCTACTATATCCTATAAGATATACCTGTCAGATTACTAGAAATCAATCAATAAGTCAGTCTTTTTATGTGTTCAATCCAGAGGCAGCCACATTGAAAGACATGGAAGACAAGGCCCCTGCTTTCATGGTTAATTGGGCAGTTATTAATATTTGCAAACCCAAGTGAAAAAGCTTAATAAGAATGTATCATTTAAATCAATGACTGTCAATTCCAGTTCTCAAGTTCAATTGGTTCAAATAATATAATTCTGAAATTGATTTATATGCTTAGAAATGTCCCCAAGCCTCGTTGTCACCACTTGAAGTTTCTACCTCCATGCGGAACCATTTTTTCTGTTCCTAGAACCGCTTCCTGGAAGTGGGTTCCATTCCAGTTTAAAACTGCATCTTTATCTTCAGCCCGTCTTTTCCAGGCCTCCTTGGTCAAGACTCATCTTTCTCCCTTTCCCAAACTGCTAGCCCATTTTTGAGTCCTCCTTTCTCTCTCCTCCAAGGTCAGACGCCATTATCAAGGCCTCATTCCTACATCCTTAACAGTACCTGACACATTCTGAAGGGTCTGTGCAAATATATTTTATAAAATCTATAACAGTTCACAAACATTTCTTTTAAAGGCACATGCGTAAACCTTTTTCCAAAATGCCAAACTTTCAAGAGAATGATACCTTGTATATTCTTATTGAGAAGAAAAACAAAATGTATGTTTTTTTTTTCCTTAGCTAGAAAACATTTTAAAGAAAATTTTAGATGTCTTTTTCAAACAAACAAACAAAAAAACACCTTTTAGTGTATGTATATAGGGCAGAACATGAAATTTAAGATCTTCACTGGTCTGGCCCCAACCTGCCTCACCAGACTTCCTTTTCCACGAGTCCTACACCCTCATCCCATTCTCCCAACCTCAACCCCATAATCTACTTGAAGAATAACTATATATGATTCAAAGCCAAGTTCAAGTATCACGTCTTCCTTATAAGAGTCGACCGATTCCACGTAGGGAAAAAAACAAAACAAAACATTTTATGCCCTCAGCGATAGCTGTTCAGATTTCTATCACGGCATCTGTAAAACCAGGATATGTATTATCTGGCAGTCTGAACTCTTCTTCCAGAATACTCCTCCCCATCTCTATCCATGTAGCTATTTCTAGAGCAGTCAAATTATGGCACGACCCTCTCCCAATGGCCACGCTTGGCTGATCTAGACTTGGATCCTTGATTTAAGCCAGGATGATCAGAGGAGCTCTCAAGAATTTTTTAAACTGAAGCTACAAATGTTAGTTGATCCCTCTCCTTTGTGGAATTCATAGACTCGATAGTTAAGAGTTGCAGGGTGAGTGGCAATAAAGCTGTCACTCTGAAGGAAAACACAGAGGGAATTAAGTCCTAGAAGAAATTACTGTGGCCAGTTGTCCCCAAGGCTTGGCTGCATCTCTGTCTTTCTATACTTTGCTCAGAACTTCACCGGATCCTGTAGGCCAACAAATTCCTCATTTATCTCAAAGCAGTTTAAGTTGGGTCTCTATCACAGGCAACTCAGAGTTCTAACCATACAATTGCTCTTATTTTTTCATGTGCCCATGTCCCTTCGACAGATTGCAAGCCTCCGGAATGCCTGAGACATGTGTCATTCATCCCAATGCTAAGCACGACTTCTGGTCCAAGGCAGCCAAATTCATAAGTAAACAAGAAAATAAATGCGTTAAGTGAACATACCATAAATTAATGAATCTAGACCAGCAGCTAATTGCTGTATCAGCAGCAGCTGAGAGAACTTCACTCTGGCCATAACTGGTGCATTGTTGCTGGTCTAGATCCTAAGGTAACTAACTGAAGCGTACAATCAATTGAAAAGCAGAGATAGAAAACATATACGAGGATAAACACAGAAACACAGTCATGGAAATAGCTACGTATCTTGTTTATTACGGGTTAAATAACAATTTATATGAGGTAAAAGTAAGACCAATGTATTTTCTAAGCTTATCATGGTTTTAAACCTGGGTACCATTATGATACTAACATATATGTCATGTAAAAATTTCTTATTTCCTGTTTGACTTTAATAATATCTTTGTGGACACATTTGCACACAGATCTTTACAGATATAGTAATTATAAAATCGATGAAAGCTTTAAAATACGATACAAATGTCATTGTAAGGACATTTCATGAAATCATTCCTTTAGAAGAGTAACAAAATATTTCATACCCAAAGATAAATTTTAAGAGACTGAAAAGGATTTTGAATGAAGATAGTGTGGTTGGTTTATATTCATTTCCTACCAAAATGTGTGTGTGTGTGTGTGTGTGTGTGTGTGTGTGTGTGACGGGTGTTGGGAGTGGCCTGGGTCCCACGGTGCTGCAAGATGACTAATAATATGGAAATCACACAAAACACCCACAACAAGCTGTTCACCTATTCCCTTCCATGTGAGAGAAAAATAAAATAATAATAATGATAATAATAATAATAATAATAATAATAAAGAGGGTTTTAGGCTTCCAGATAATAATAATAATAATGATAATAAAAACGACGGTTTTAGGCTTCCAGATAATTATAATAATAATAATGATGATGATGATAATAATAATAATAATAAAGAGGGTTTTAGGCTTCCAGACTTCACAAGTACTCTGAGAGTTCCACTTTGCTCCTGCTTTTGTCCGAATTATCTTACATTCCAGAATTCCAGACTCAGCCAAGGCCAGATGGATTTTTCAGGTTTACTGCAGTATAAACTCGAAGCCCACAGGAAGCGCCGCCAGCGGCCTGGGGGATGGAGATGCGGACCAGGGCTCCCCGGGGCTGACAGCCAGGTGTCACCTCCGCCCCTGGCAAGGGCTGCAGGCGCAGCTGCAGGGAGGACCGCGACCCGCCCGCCGTTGTCACTCAGGGAGGGCGACCCCAAACCGCCCCTGCTTCCTCCGCAAGGTCTTAGTCCAAATCCATTAAGGGGAGATTTCGGAGGCCTCTGAGAGGGGATCTCAGGGCGCCCTCTGTGACCTGTGCGATCATCCCAGATGTCCGGAAATCTGGATTTCTAAACTAAATTCCTCGTGTTGCGGCCCAAGCCCTTTGCCGTGGTCTCCCCCCCCCCCGCCCCCGGGGGAGATGAAGTCCACAGGGTCACCCCCTGGGGAACGGCGCCCCTCACACTGGACGGTAGCTGCGCCTCCTTAGTGTCTGCAGTCTTGTTTTATGGTCACGTATCCGCGGGACCCCTGGGAACCGTCTCTGAGCTCTCCATAAACCGGGGTGTGGCCCTCAGCGGGAGCCCTGCCCCCGTCCCCTCCCCCTCCCGAGGTCGCTCGAGTCACCTTTCCGCTGGGAAGCCGTGGGGCGCGCCCTGCCCTCACGTGCGCACCCCGACGCTGCGCAGCCACAGGTGCCACCGCCTGGCAGAGCAGCGACCTGCGCTCCGCACGGCCTCGCCCCGCCGCGCCCCACCCAGCAGAGCCTGGCTTGTTCCCCCCACATTAAAACTGTTCTTGCCAGGCCCCGAGTAGACAGAGCCAAGGAAGATTTCCCATTCTAGGCGCCGTTTGGCTACTGCGCTTCCTTCTGTCCTGGGAACGTTCTTTTGCCTTCTCCTTCTCAGTTCCCTTCCGGGCGCTTCCCTGTCCACCTTGTTAATGTCGATCGTCCCACAGGTCTGGTCCAGGCTCCCACTCTCTTCCCAACTCCAGAAAGCAGCACCCGCCCGGCTCTAGCAGGTGCCACTGGCAGGGAGTCATGGCGGGGGACCCACCTGCCGGAGCCATGCGACTCTGCCACCCTCCCCAGCACCGGCGGCTGTTAATCGGCTGCTGTCTTTCGGGTATAACCCGGTCCTTCTTCACTGAGCTACCAGGGTGGAGAGTTCAGAATGCAAACGAAGAGGACTTCGGATCCAGATGGCCCTGAATTAAATACTCGCTCCTCCCGTAAAGACCGAGTGACCCTGGGCAAGCGCCTCCACTCACACCTCCACTTCCTCATCTGTCCTCTGACCACAGAGCAGCTCTTCACTGGGCGATGGCGAAGGGTCAAGGACATAAATGCCCTGAAGTCATGCCTGCCTCTTAACAACTCCACAAATGGTAGCTATTACCAGCACGATTTCCCTCAAAGAATTTTCCATTCTAGTTTCCCCAGTCATTCCTATTCTGCAGCAGTTCGCTCGCCTCCTCAAAGGGCTTCCAAATCCAGCCTTAGATGAGCGAAACAGCTGTCATCCATCCTGCGGGCAATTCATAGCTATGTCACTACTGCGCCCTCTAGTGGCAGCTCTGGGACTAGCTGACTCTTCGGAGGTGCTTGCTCGTGGCCCTGGGGGTGACCCGGAAGGTATAGGTCTATCTCACAATGTCAGGTGCACACTCTCCACCCCCAGCCTCACCCATGGCGTGGTTGTGGTGGTGCTCACAGGGCACGGACAGGCCCTCGGGGGCGGGTGAGGCTCACGCTCCATGAGGCAGGACGGAATAAATCGCTCCACATGTCTACCAGGAGCCTTCAAGCTCCAGAAACCAGAGACTCGGCGCCATGACCAGATTCAGCTGGGACCCTTGAGTACAAAGATGCAAATTTTATCTAGCGATAGCCTGGGGCATCTTGCGATTCTGCAACATAGATAACAGATGACTAATAAAAGCCTATTGATTAATACCTTGAGATTATATCTTTGGTGGTTGGCTGTTCCAAGATAGTAAAACCAAAACATTGGTGAAATTATAGAAGAGCCATGACAAATTTGTGGACACAAAGTTCCAGCACAGATGTTCAGTTCCATATGAGAAGGACAAGTGAGAGCTAACACATACGGCACTCACCACATGTTAGGGGCTATTCTAAGAACCCCGCAGATATTCGCTCATATAATCCTCAAAACCAGATTACGAGCATTTATTTTCCCCGTGTTGCAGGTGGGAAAACCGAGGCACAAGGAAGTTAATAAATTGTCCAATTGTACAAAATGTCAGAACTGAGTAACCCATGGCATAAAGAATGCAAAACGACAACTTTAGAAAGCTCATCGTTGCAAGCAAAAAAAAAAAAGACTAAGGGAAAAGGCACATGACCTGTTTTGACACAAAGCAGACCCCCACCAATGCGACTGGGTGACGGCAGGAGGATGGCGAAGCGGCAGGGTGGGAGGAAGAGCATCTTGACGCCGCTTGAAACGATCCAATCCGCTGTCCCTCGAAAGCCAAACAGCGGTCAAGTCCGAGCTGAAGAACCGCCAGGAATCCCTCTTTCTCTGAGTCGCACTCTCTACACCCAAGCCACATCTCCTGACATAAGACTCCAAACCATACCTTCTGCTAGGAAAATATAAGAAATGTAGCCGCTCTCCCTCAGGGGCTCCTTCGCCATCACGAAGATGAAGACACGGACAGGTACCTAGGTGAATCATGCTTTGAGAAGTTACCGACAGGATGCACTTGTTGAGAAGTGACTTAAACAGGCCGACACCACCCCTGAAACGCACCCGTGAGCAGAGTTTATCGTACACTGCAGGCCGTGGTTATCCGGGGTGTGCGTCTCTGCATCCTCCATTACCGAGCTGCTCTTGGCTTGTTACAGGTGGTAGCGGCAGAGGACTATTGGCTCGAGGCTAACTGTGTGGTTTTCAACTCCTGTCCCAAATGGAATCTGCATCAGTGAAATTTTTCTTGGCTTTTACAGTTTATAGGAAGTGGGATGTGCCTTAACCTTTTGGAGGTATAGCCCCTAATAATCTTATTCTCAGAGGTGGGGATCCTCGAGCAATCTCAGATATTCTAATAAGGCCTCTGTGGCATCCAAGGCCACCGCTGTTTGCCAGCCCAGTCACAGCACTCTGTCACCTCTCCCCCGCTGGGTGTTTGGGGGCAGAGGTCCTCTTGACCTACTTAAAAAATGCTAAGCTCCCGCGGTAAAAAGACATGCATAAATATGTACCAGATGCTCGGATCAAATCTAAGAAGAACAGATTACGAATACGGACTTGTCAACATGGCCCTCACAGTCACATTTTTCCATCCTCCCATGTGGTGTCCACCTGCACTGTGTCGTCGGTGGGTTTGGTTAAAACCCAATAAGTTCCCGCTCTCAAAGCTGGCTCAGGGCCCGTGAGATGTTTTTCAGCTTTGTTTTACCAGAGGACTAAAAACCATCTTTTAAAATAAGTACCTCTTTACAAACTTGTCTATAAAGGAGAATTGTTTTCATGTTACCGTCAGAGAGATTTTAGCTGGCCTCGTTCTTCTACCGTTAACAACATAACAAAAATGACATCAGGACGACCACAGGAGCATGGTATTTTATTTTAAAAACTACACCCCCAGATGAAAATGCTTCCTAAGAAATATGTACCAAACTCTTCTGAATAGAGCCTGGAATTTTTTTTTTTTTTTTAATATAGCTAAAACAGAACAAAGAAGTAGAGATATTGAACTAAGCAGTACGAATCTGGGTTCACGGCCAGGTTCACCCTGGAGAAAAGAATCTATTCCTCACGTATGAATGGAGCATCCCGCCTCTACCAACTGGGGGCCGGGAAGCAATTCCAATGACCTGCTCGGCTGAGCGTGAGCAGAACAGAGGGTTGGAACGTCTCTGCCAGGTTTGGTGCTTCTCAATGAAGAATTCCGATCTTGCACTTGCTCATGAAGATCTCCATGAAAGAGAATGCAGGTTCTCTGAAGTTTTGAAAACCAGCCAGTCTCCCAGCTGCAATCACCCAGAGATGGGGTTATCCCCAAGGAAGTCAAGTCTGTGATAGGAACACGGCATCTCTACGCTTCAGTTACACAGTTTACTAAACGGAATCAAAGTGTGTGCTGGCTCCGTTAGGCGCGCCGCGGCTAGAGACTTAGAATATAAATCTTACGTTGTTTAACCAAGAATGAAAGAACTGAAAGAGATAAACCCTGAACTCATCAAACAAATTGAAAGATGCCTTCATTAGCAATCAGTCACTAGGGTCCTCCATTCTGCCCAAACAAACTAACGTCGTCTCGTCTTCCCTCTATTCCTAACTACTGTGGCTTTAGTTAGGCTCCCGGGACATCTCGTCTAGGTCATTCCAATAGCCTCCTACTTGTTTTTCCTGCCATCAGACTTGACCCTTTAAATGCATCCTTCCCACAGTGATCTTTATACGGCATGAACCTAATAACGTTTCTTCTGGAATTTGAGTACTTCGATGGCACCCGTAAACTTGTAGGCGAACTTCAAGCACCTTGTCCTGGAGTCTAAGGGCCTGGAGAACTGTGAGGTACCCATTTCTCCACCTTCACTTCCTGATCTTCCCACGCTTTCATCTTCCCTTAGGCAGCCAGGCTCTTTGAGTTGGGATGGGTGGCGGGTACATGCAGCCAGAGGGCAAGTAGCAAAACACATCCAAGGACAAAAAGTGTTCTGGGTCAGAGACCCACAAACACACTTCAAAACAAAGGATCAGTGAGGTGGTTCCGGGGGCCTGTGCACGGAACCAGGAAGACTTGGGGAGCAAATAAAAAAACAGAGCAGACTCAGTTACACAGGATGAATAAGTTCTGGAATTCTGCTGTACAATATTTCTATTTCAAAAATAAAAACAACAGACTTTCTTGATTTGACAGTGTGGCATAAGGAAAAAAGTTCATGTAGGGCTTAACATAGTTTTGGCTGATAATAATAACATAATTTAAATCTAAGAAGAAAATATTTTCATCTCTAAAAAATGCTCCATTTTCCGCACTTATTTTTTTAAATTGAGGTAAAAAGTCACATGGAGTAAAATGCACATATTTTGAGTATGTAATTCAATGGATCTATAGAAATAAGGCACCCACATAAGATCAAACCAAGAAAGCAAATATGTCCCTTCTCCCTGAAGAAGTCCCTGGACACTCTTCAGTCAGTCTGCATCCCCTGCAGGAAAATCCTATTCTGATTTTGATTGACGTAGATTAGATTTGTCTGGTCTGAAACTTCTTATCAATGGGATCTAAATATATAAATGAATCTATGTGGTTGTATGTAATAATAGTTTATTATTTTCATGTTGCTGGATAAAATTCCACTGTGCAACTATGCCACAATTTGTGTACTATAAATAAAGCTGCTGTAAACATGTCGTTGACATTCTGTGGACAAGTATTTTCATTTCTCTTCCATAAACACCTAGTAGGGGAATGAATGGCTGTGTCTTAGGCGGATGTATGTTGAACTTTATAGGAATTGCCAAATAGTTTTACAAAGTGATTGAACAGTTTTTCATTTCTTCTGGTATGAGAGTCCTGATTACTCCACCTCTGCGCAAACAATTTGGTGGTGCTTTAATTTTGTCCATTCTGCAAAGACTAAAATGCCATGTCATTTCGCAATCTCATTGTGATTTTTTTTCCATTTGTCTGTTGGTTACTGATGTGAGCCCATTGTGTATACCCATATATCTTGTGTGAAGTTTCTGTTCAAATCTTTTGACCATTTTTAATCAAATTTTCTGTTTATTATTACTATTATATTATCTCATGATTATTTTCATTGGTTGCAATTCCTTTGTAAGATGTGTATTGAAAGTCAGTCTGTCACTTGACTTTTCGTTTTCTTAGGATGTTTTTTAATTAACAGAAGTTTTTAATTTTGTCAGAGGTGCACTTATATTTTCTTTTACGATTAGTGGCACTCTATAAGTCTTGTGCACGTACAGTTCCTAAAAACACTCTCTGGTGTTTTCTTTTTTACAA
This sequence comes from Eidolon dupreanum, assembly GCA_028627145.1. Lineage (NCBI taxonomy): Eukaryota > Metazoa > Chordata > Mammalia > Chiroptera > Pteropodidae > Eidolon > Eidolon dupreanum. The sequence goes on along the minus strand of CM053512.1, from coordinate 2,724,988 downwards.
GTTTTATACTTTTAACTTTTACATTTAAGTCCATGTTCCATATTGAATAAGTTTTTATGTTTGGTATAAGGTAAGGACCCAGGTTCTTTGTTTTCAGGTGTCTTTAAAGCTATTGTAATTTTTTTTTAATTCCTTCTCCAATGTTTGCTACAACTATAAAGGAATGTCATTGACTTTATTAATATCTGATGACCTTGATAAATTCACTTTTTAGTTCTAGCAGTGATTTTACAGATATCTTTGAATTTCCTGAGTAAACAGCTTGTTGCCTGCAAATAAAGACAGTTCTATTTCTTCCTTTTTACTGTCAGTTTGCCGTTTTTTTCTTGCATGTTTGCAAGCCAGAACTTCTAGACAATGTTAGGTAGAAGTGCCAACCGATTTCTTTGCCTTTCCTCAATCTTAGGAGAGAAATGTTCAAAATGTAAGATTAATGTTAAGTAAGATACTATCTATAGGCTTTTCATAATTGTCCATTGTCAAATTGAGGAAGTTCTCTTCTATTGCTAGTTCTTAAGAGATTTTATCAGAAATTGAGGTTGAATTTTGATAAATGTTTTTGCTGTATTTATTAAGATGACTGTATTTTTTCCCTTTTATTTTGTTAATTTGGTGAATTGCAATTACTTTCTAAATGTTATATCAACCTTCTGTTGCTGGAATAAACCCCAACTGATAATGCCTTAACTTTTTTATCTTTTGCTAGATTCAATTTGCTAACATTCTATTAAGGACATTTTCATTTATGTTCAAGAAAAATATCAGTCTATAGTTTTGTTGTAATGACTTCTGTTTTCTTTAACAGGCTAATATTGGCCTCATAAAATGAGTTGAGGACTCTTTCTCTTATCTGAAAGATTTTTTTTAAAACTGGTCTTATTTTTTTCCAATATTTGATAGAATTTATCAATGAGGCCATCTTGGCCTTAGCTTTCTTGGTGAGAAAGTTTTAAATGAATATTTCAATTCCTATAATAAATACAAAGAGACTCTGCTTTCTCATTTCACCTGAAATCGGTTTTGATATTTCTGACTTTCAAGGGATTTGTCCATTTCATGTTACTTGTTGGCATAGGTTCCCATTGCTGCGAGAACAAATTGCCACAGATGCTGTGGCTTAAAATAACAGAAATGTATCCTCTAAATTCTGGAAACCAGAAGTCGGAAATGAGTCTTACAGGGCCAAAATCAAGGTGTCCGCAGGGCTGGTTCCTTCTGAAGGCTCGAAGGGAAAATCCATTTCTTGCCTCTCCAGTTTCTGGTGGGTTCTGGCTTATGATCGGTTTATGGTCACCTCACTACAATTTCTGACTTCCTTGTCACATTCCTCTTCCACAGTTCCTCTTATAAGACCACCTGCGAGGACATTTAGGATCCACGCAGACAACCCAGGATAACCTCTCCACTTCACAATCCTTAAGTTAAGCCTATCAACCAAGTTCCTTTTGCTATTCTGCTCTGTATTTTATTGGTCTCTGGGCTTTCTCTTTTCTTTCTTATTACTTTGGCTTTAATTTGATCTTTTTTTTTTTTAGCTTAAAGTGGAAACATGGATCATGATTTTAAACATTTTTTTTCTTTTCTGGTAATAGAATGGGAGCTATTCGTTTCTCTCTATACAGCCCCCTCCCCCATTACAATGATTCTCTAGGTGGGCTCAGGGACTCAGCATATGGGTCATGGATACGGTCATTGTCATGGCTATGACATAACTGCAAAAGGAAATACAGCAAAATCAGCAGAAGGAAAAGGAGTATGGAGTGAAGTCCGCAAGAAATCAAGGATATGCTTCCCAGAGTCCCCTCTAGGGGAGTCTCATGGGACACACCACATTCTCCAGCAGTAAGTCATGACAACAGGGGTAAACGATGTCTACCAAGGAGCTTGTAGCAACCCAGTGCTCAACACACCAAAGTACCAGCCTTCTGCAAGGAAAACAGATTTTAGAATAAACTACATGTTTGCACAGTTTGGGCACAGTCAACCTCTCTCACCGGTCAGGGTCACCGGAACCTTCCTGAACCCCAAGTTCCCAGACGACAGCTGAAGGCTGGCCTTGCAAGTAGGCCATTTCCAGGTTTTCTGTATTAACTCTTTTCTGCACGGTGTCTTTTAGAATTTCATGTACTATTTGGTTTGGGCTGATATATTGGAAGACAATTGATTTTTATGGATTGGCATTATATATAGTGACCTTGTTAAATTTATATAATAGTGTATGCGTAGATTATTCCAGATTTTCTAAGTACACAATCATGCACCTGTTGACTTTCTTCTTAATGGAATTTTTTAATTCCTTCCCCCAGGGTGGAAAAAATAATAATCTAGTGATTACATCAAGGTTTAATTTTCTATTATTACATTAACACAGTGTGAAATATAGTATAGAAAAGTACCCAATACTTCCTTCCTCTTCCCAAGTTATAAAAATGAAGAAAGAGAGGTATTCACAAGTTTTAGAAAAGTAAGCAGGCCTATTATAAAATGGTATAATAGTATAAGAATATAGTATAATGGTATAGTATAATACAGTATTTAATATAACATATTATAATATGGATATACATATCTATTTAGCATTCTTAATCAGGGACATTTGGGGGGACAATCCATTAGGTATGGCTATAAGGTCTTTCTAATTTGATTTGCTATTGATGGTAAAATTATCTCATCCCAAAATAGTTTGGGAAGGCCTGCTTGAGGCAAAGATGGAATAAGCTATTTTTCTATATCCTCTAATTATGAGCCCTTTTCACAATCACTTTCTATCTTTTTCTTTATAAAAGGGGTTGACAATTAATATATATTAGTTCAGACTCCCTTACACAAATGTCATAAAATATGTAGCTTAAACGCAAAGGACATTTTATTATTTTAAAAATGGTGTCTTACAAAACCAATGTATAAGATTGGGACTATGCCTCGGCGGGGCCTGATTCTCTGCCCATCTTCTCTGGTCTGTCTTTCTAATTTGCCATTTTTCTCTCTCACACTCTGCAAAACTCTTTCTCAAGTTCTCTGATGCACATCACTGAAACTCTGGCCTCAAAAAACTCTTGAGATGTAGCATTTTAGAGCTTCTGTCATCCAAGAGACGGTCACTTCCTTGGTCTCTCAAATCAGAAAAGATCCCTAACGATATATAATTTATCTGGCACAGACTTTACCATATATGTAGCTATCGTGATGATGATGACTGTGATGGTTACATTAGAAGCTCATAGCCCCATAATTATTCATGAATCTCAAAGGCCAAACTTAATTGCTGTCTCTCTGATGGCCAGTGTAGGACCAGGTCTCACCTCCTCATCATGCCAATTATTGATGGAAAAAGAAGACCTTTCACATGATCAAACTGGGTCCCATTGGTTGAAGAATTGAGCATGGATGATCCTAGACGTGGTAGATGTCGAGATCTACACCACGGTGAGTGCTACGGAGTAAATTGTGACCCCCAAAATTCATATCGTGAAGCCCTAACCTCCAATGTGACTGTATTTGGAATAGGACCTTTAAGGGGGTAATTAAGGTTAAATAAGGTCATAATGGTGTGGCCCTGATCTGATAGAATTAGCAGCCTTATAAGAAGAAGATCTCTCCCTCTCTCCCTCTCTCCCTCTCTCCGTCTTCCTCTCTTCTCATGCACATACACCAGGAAAGACCGTATGAGGATATAGTGAGAAAGCAGCCAACCACGAGCCAGGAAGAGAGTTCTCACCAAAATCCAAATCAACTGGAGCCCTGATCTAAGACTTTGGAAAGCTTCTAGAACTGTGAAAAGATAAATTTGTGTTTTTTAAGCCACCCAGTCTGCGGTATTTTGCTATGGCAGCCTGGGCTGACCGAGACGGTGGGCATAGAGAAAGACCGACAAGGTCAACTGTAATTGAAAACAAGCAAACAGACAAACTAACAAACAGAAGACCAGCAAACTCCCTTGCAATTCTGTCCGGCTCTATCCCAATGTCCTGTCATTCCCACTTCCTGTCCCGAGTCTACTGGTTTCCCCAGTGACCTAGATGAGGACCTGATGCCCACCCATCCCCTGAGCCCACAGGCATCTGAGCCACCCTGAGAAATCCATTCTCTTTTCACAAACTCATTAGTCATCACCGAACTGCTTTCTCTACTGATTCCCCCCATTTGGGGAGTCATTCAATTCCGGGGGCCTCTGCCTTTTGTCCAGTTTACCATTCTGCGTCTCGGGCCTGCAGCCGGTCTGTCCCCATCCGGACCCACGCTCCCGCCTCTGCAAGGCCAGCGCGGTCCACGCGTGGACGGCGCTCTTCACAGCCACGCGGTCACAAGGGGCAGAGGGGACCAGGAGAGGAGGGAGGTCGGGCTGCAGACGGTCCTCCCTCCAGAGCCTGGGAAGTGTGACAGGTCTGGCCTGCCACTCACTCATCTTATCGCGGTTCATCTTTCCCCCCTCATTCTTCCTACCTAAGACCCTTAAACGCCTCACTTTTCACGTCTCTCGAGGCTAATCCCATGTGAGAAACACTTAGAAAAACAAGTGTGACAGCTCCGTGGAGGCCCAGAAAGAAGGCTCTTTCTGAAAGGGGACCTTTTCGATGTTTTCCCAGGTAAGACTTGAAGACTTGATCCCTGTTGCCTGAATTCCTTTCTCACCACACCCAAGGTCATTTTAATGAAAATTCCAAAGTCCAAGCCAAGGGGATAGAATTGCTCTTAATCCTTCAGCACTGTAGTCACTTGATCCCTAGACCGCTGGGGCGATTATTGTGTGCCCGCAGAGCACAGCTAAGCAGACCCAAGAAGGAAGTGGCTGCCACGGCAGGAGGCCGGTCTCCTGGCCCTTCTCGCTGTTGGTGACTTGTTACTTCCTGAGACCCAGTGGCCTATGGCACCCCACCCCCCCACCGACCTTTTTCCCTGCGGGCTCAAGATGAGGCTGACAGTCAGAGAGAGAGCTTCAAGAATTCATTGCTGTTTTGTTAATATTATCCATTTTACTGAGAAAGTTGAATCACAGTATAATTTATGTCCTGGTTTTCTCATGCTCAGGGGAAGGCCAAGGTTTGTGTGTGACAGGCGCTGGTATTTCTCAGCACCCTGAGCATTTCCTTCGAGTGTTAAAAAAAAATAAAATACAAATAAAAAAAAATAAAATCGTGCTGTAAAAGGACATGGAAAATGAAAGAAACAACTTGGGCGTTTTTAAAGAATTATTTTTAGTTTGTTTTTATTTTCTTTCTAACTTCCTGAGTGATGGGAGAATGAAAGGGCTGACGACCAAGTGTCTGGGACGTCCTGAGACCTTTCTGTCCCCTGCGCCAGATATGAGCACATTCTCCATTGCTGCAGAGACTAATCACCAGCGTCCTTCGTTCCTAACTAATGACCAGACAGCTTGGCCCCAGCTTCCTGTCACTATGAACTCTGGAAGCCACTGATGGCCGGCCTGGCTGACCTGCTGCGGGCCTCCAGCAAACCTGCCAAAGGCGTCCACTTTGGTATTTTCTTGCCTCTGAAATTAAAGGGGTAGACCCTTGTCTACAACTGGCTGGACAGAGGGGATGGGGGAATCTCTGCTTTTAGGGTGCAAAACGGACGCCTTTCTTTCAGATCCTGGCGGCAAATAAATCTAGAAAATACCCCCTCTCATGGAAGAAACTTCCCTTCTCTTAAAATACTCGGGCTTAAAAAGATTGGAACCTTTAAGAGACTTTTGGAAACTGAAAATCTAAGAAAAGATAAAATTTGGAAAAGGATCATTATGTCCTCATTTTTTCCCACCAAATACAAAAGTGCTTGGGAGAGATGAAAGTGCATCTGATTATTTTTCTCACGGGAATGAGAGCATATCAATCCGTAATCCTTAAATTCTTTCTCCTTCCTCCGCCCTCTCACCCCAAATGTTCTCTCAGTGGCACTATTCAAATACAATGGGAGGCAGGAAAGCCTAGGCAGTAAGTGGCTGTCCCAGTCTCTAACGGCCTGGGCCATGCAATGCCCTCACCAGTCCCCATGGCTTGCTCTACCAATAAAAGTCCCCTGGCTTCTGACTCTCAAAAGACACAGTTAAAACTAACAGCTAATTTCAGGTTGTGTTTGAGCATCTTGATTTACTGAGAAATATCCCTATTTTCCTTAAAGAAAATGAGAATTGGTAGATTGTATTCTAATTATTTCAGGAAAAAAAAAAAAGAAAAAGAAAAAGTAAAAGAAGATTAGTATTATTCAGGTCTACCAAGAACACACAAGATCGTTATCCCAGAAGTTACTCTGTAAACTTCGCTGTCTGTCCACGTACATGGAACAGTGAAGTCATTTCAATTCTACTGCTGCTTTAGTTGTCAGACCTTTTCAAGAAAGCCAAAATAATCCTCTCCATATACTAGCTGGCACCGTACATAACCTCCTAAATAAACCAGTAAATGCTCTAACATTCCTTGACTGTTTTCAAGTCCTACGTTAACTCATCTGGTCCTCCGGACATCCTATGAGATGTGATTTTACTTTTCATTTTACAGAGCAGGACCTGGGGCTCAGGAAGGTAAAGAAAACGAGGACATGGAGTTGGGACCAGAACCCAGGGCTTCTGATTCTGCATCTTCGGTCCGGTTGTCAAGTCCTGCACCTGTGACCACTCACAGGCCATGTGGCCTTGGGCGCGTTGGACACAGGATCTAGGTTTTGATTCAAGGGTGAGAAGGAAAAGGAAGTGGGAGAGGATGGAGCCAGTGATGCTTACAGTCTCTCAGCTTCCACGGTTCCACAAACCAGACACCTGACCGGCCTGGCCTCTTATCAGGTCTCTCGAGAGTAATCAGTAATGACTTTCCGCCTCTTCTCTGTGTCAAGCAGTGTTGAAGTCATCGCCTTTGAGCTCCTTCCATCGATTAGGTGAATTCACACCAAACAGGAAGGCTGTTGCCCTTTTCAAAACCCCTGCAGATCCGTGTGGCTTGTGCCCCATGGTCAAGGTCAGTGAGATCTAGACTCCACTTAAACGTCGATCAGCTGTTATTTCCATCTTTCCAATAAAGACTTGGATGTAAGCCACCGCCCTTTCTCTCCAATTCCTCCTCTTGCCCCGACATGCCACTCACTGAACGCGCTGGAGTATCTACCCAGCAGATTTCGACAAAGGAGGCGGCAGCACAGCAGTTTTTTTAATGAGGAGCAGCTTCTTCTTAGTTCCCACCAAATCTGAGAATACTGGAGAGGGGAGAGGAGGACGCAGTGCTGGCCTTGGGCCGCCGGTGACAGCACAGCTCCTGAGAGCAAGGACACAGGAAGCAGAGGGAGTCCCACCAGCTTGGCAGAAGGAAGCCGGATCAGAATCAGGCAGCCCGGTCCTAATCCAGCTCTACATTCCTCTTAGAAGCGGTGATTTTAGTCAACTTGCCAGACCTGTTTAGGTCTCGTTTTACTCATCTGTGTAACAGTGTGTTCTTTCTGCCCCATCTATCTGCAGTGTTTACATGAGGTTGAAATAAGGTAGCATATGTGAAATCATATAAAAGTTACACAAAATATACCACGCTTAGCAGCCGGCAGTCCCTCCCACTTGATTGGCCAAGGGGCATCAAGAAGGCATCCAGAGTAAATGATTCGTCCTGTGCAGATTTTATTCAATGGATCACAAACTCCCCTACCAAGATGGTCTTCCATCACCTTAGATCAGCCCTCCAAAATACGAACATCTTAAAAAAATGCAGATGACTCTATATTATGCCTCCCATATATTTTATTATTGTAAAAAAAAAAACCCACAAAATTTGGATATCTTAGTGCTATTATTATTGTTGATCTTAGTAGTATGGTATGGTTACTATTTTTATGACCATGCTTATCATTAATAGTGATATACAGATTATTTTACTCTCTAGCTCTCAGCCTACATACTCTAAAGTCTTACTCTTTAAGATCAAGGGAAGATTTAAGAGGTATGAAAATAATCAGGGCAATTTATTAGATTAATTTGGGCTACCAGTCACATCATTCAGATGTTGTATAAATTGATTCTTCAAGTATCATACCTTTGGGACATCAAGAAATAGAAATTAGGCTTTGAATGTAGAGATTTAAGGAAAAAATGGGATTAAGGTTAAACCTGCAGTTAAATTAGGAAAATAAATATCTTCCACGTAATAATTAATTTCCTAGAAGGTCAAGGATAGATCAATATCTTAATTAAATACACCACACTGCTTTTGCAATATTTGCTTCTCTTTTTAAATACAGACTGTGTGGGTTTTCCACTGGAATCACGAAAATTTTACATGCTTAATTCTGCAAAAGATAAACAAAGACCATAATATCTACTGCCTGAGAGGGGTCAGGTCACAGGCTGAAGAAAGGATGGAGGAGGCGTGGCCCCTCTTTGGACCTCTGCTGAGCGAGTGTCTCTCCCAGCGAACGGCACCACGCACACCCAGGCAGATGCTCACTATCAGACACACAAACGCAGAGCGAGCGAAGGGTGCTGCGGATGCTCAGCTTGCATCGCTGCTGGCCCAGACTCTGAGCACTGCCCCTGAGGCCTGCTCTGCATGCCAAAAAGCCGAAAACTTAGAGCCCTGATAAGATAGCCAGGTAATTAACGAGGCAATTTCCCCTTCCTGCTCCCACGTTGTATTTAATTTTTAACATAAATTCTCCTCCTCTTCAGCAGTTAAGTACTTCCTGCAGCCTTTAGGAGGGTGGCCAAGTGGAGTAGTGCAAACACGTTATTTGCATTTCGAGCATCTATTTTTTCAGCTATTAGCTGACGCACAAAAAAATATTGTGAGTACAGCCAACCTTTTTGGCTTTATGGTTTTTCCTTGTCTAGGCATTGTTTTCTTTTTCTTACAGAACTGATTTCATCTTCTAGTTTTACAATTAGCTCTTTCTTTTTCAGCTTACATAAAGTGGACATTTTCCATGCTATCAAATATTCCCTTGCTATAGTTTAAAACAATTTTAGCAGTGGGATTGTTTTTTTCAAATAAAATTGTATGCGGACCCCAGTATGTAAAAAATAGATCAAAGCTTAGCCATATTCTAATAACAAGATGGCAATGGGGTATAAACCCACCCGTGCCAGCCCACCTCTTCCCTTGACCCATAAACTGCCCAAGGAAGACAAGAGAACATGGGTCAAAGAAAAACAATCTGCTACATCATTTCTACTGCATGCATGGCATTACATATCACTTACTAGTCAGTTAAAAAGCAGTCGTGCACATTTTTTCTCTTCTTTAGGTAAATTACTCCAGTGGCCAAAAGGAACATCAGTAGGATCAGAATTCCATATGGGGCAAAATCATCAACAACTAACTGACAAGGGTCAGACATGATGTAAAAACGCTTGCTCTGCCAATCTGCTTCATTGCGGATCCTGAGCTAAAGTATTTTTACAATTCGAGATTCTGGACCTTGTCAGAGACTTCACGTAAGCCAAGTTGTTATGCAATCATTGAAATAACAAGGCTTTGGAAACACTAAGGAGATAAATAGAGCAATGTGAGATTTTTTTTTTTTTTTTGGGTCTGATCAGGGCAATCCATCTTTTGAATTACCTGAACAGCCACGCAGAGCGTAATTTCCCGATGAGATTGTTGCTCAGCAGATTCTCTCCAACGGCAGCCTGACCTCCAACCTGGTCACAGTTCCATTTGAAATTAACGAGCATCACACAGGACAGTGGCCCCCTGAGGACCATTTGAGTTTAAAGGTCGAACTGAACGTGAGCAAGTCTCACCAGCACTCCAAACTGTAAAGTTAGTTCCATGTTCTAAAGAGACTTTCTGAGAGACTCTCTGTAGGCTAAGAATTCAGAAGATTTCTGCCACAGTAGATGTTGGAGATTGACACCAGTTGGCAGAAAAGAACATGGAACCCTTGTCCTGTAAGACAGCTCATGTGGGGTGGGAGAATTTGCTGGGCTTCTCTGCAATATGGCCAGATCTGTTGTCCACCTTTAGAACAGAACCTCTGCCATTTGTTTCCCAGGAAAAACAGGAGTGTGTGTGTGTGTGTGTGTGTGTGTGTGTGTGCGCACGCACACGCGCGTAGACAAATACTTTAAGCAATAAATGTCATTCCTCCATAACTTTGGTGTCTCATTATAAAAAAGAATTATGCCAGGCTTCGGTTGATTTTTACTTCAATTTCTGATCAAACAAAATACATATATCTATCATATTCATATCTTCATTAGACCGTAACAGTGAAAAATGCTACCTTCCATGCATTAGATTTTGAGAACAACAGCAACTGAAGTATTCCAGGAACCACCCGTCAAATGAGAAAATTTACGATAGACCAGGGATGGGTTATGAGAAAATGAAAGAGGGGTTCAGAAATCAAGGGAGAAAATTAGGCGATGGGAATGAGAAAAAGAAGTGAAAGCAGACGAAAATTTGGAAAGCAAGGAAGAAATCAAAATGTCCTTTAAAAGACTGAGCAGAAGCTTAAAGCACAAACACTGACATGGGCTGTGGAGAAATTCCTTAACCTTTGCCCCAGTTTCTTCTCTTACACAATGCATCTCACCTGTGTCATAGGGTCACTCCCAGGGGTGAACGAGGACCTGGCACCCGTACAACCTCAGCAAGGTCATCAGAATGAAGTGCATGCTCAATACATGCTAGCAATTATCACCCACGTAATTAACAGTAAGGGTGTTGTCATTATTCCTATAACTTACATTACATGTTTTAATGTAATTGCATCTTTCGTCTTCTGAAAATCAATTACTCTGGGTGTCAAATTTTGACACTCTTCTTTTAAAAAAAAAAAATGTTTCATACTGGTCATAATGTATATAACATAAAGAATATTAGGGAAAAATTTTGTAAGGGTCAAACTAGTTCATTATACATAATAGTTATCTTTAGTGCAACTCTTTTAATTAAAATTTTCCCATACAAGTGAAGCTGAAATAAATTTCCTATTTCTCAGTCCCTTGCCCAAACATTTTCCAGATATCTTAGGAAAAACATCTAAGTTTTTCTCCAAAGTTTACACTCTTCCCTGAAGCCTCTTCTTCACTTTTCTACCATTTTATATCCAAATCCTTCACAAAATTAAAAATCTCACTTTGCGCCAGTACTTGTCTTAGATGTGGAATAATTTAATCATTCTTTGAGTCGTTCCCATCTTTCAATTTAAATTTACATTGATCTTCTTCTAACCTGATTTTCTTTAGTAAAAGTGAGCACTGGGGACAAAAGCTGTACTTCCTTCTGATACAACCATTACCATAACCATTTCAAACCTGTGCACGGAGCAGATAACCTATTAATATGAATTACTGAATAACATGCTTACTAAAGAGAAAAGGCTACAAGGCAGAGGTTAATTTCCAAGGTCACCGATTTCAGATTCCTAACGAAAATCCACCGAGTCTTTGGGATTTCACCTTTTCCACTGAGAATGAAATTCCAAATACAAGGCGAACAGCCTGCTAGCAATCTGCAGAGACGATTGTGCAGGGCGACTGGAAGCGATTTTCTCTTGGGTTGGAGGTTTAAACAAACAGGAAGCCCTGTTTAGGATTTGTCTTTATCATCTTTCATCACAAGTCAGCCCGACTTCCTGGTGAAGAAATGTGGAACTGCTTTCAGATACTCCACCAAATTAGACAGAAATGCCAACCCCACAATCTCCAACTTTAAATGCAATGTTGCTATTTCTGAACATCCCATCTCCATCAGACCACAAGTCTCGAAGTCGAATGTTGCCTCCTAATCTCTATGAGCAGTGGGCAGAAAATGAGCCCTTGTTGGTTGAAGGACTTCGTAGTTAAAGGACTTTATTTTATTTTTACTATCGAGCAACGAGAGGGTATGAGAAACAAACCGTATGCTAGAGAATAACAATTCATAATCACAGACCCCTCGAGGCTTTTCTCTCGGTATTTGTGAGATATTTTTCAGCAGCTGCTTAAAAAATATCATTTATGAGATGAAACTTTAAAGACTTTCTTTCAAAATCTGATAGTCATTTCAGGGTGGAGAGGGCATAATACCTCGAAATTTGCCTCTAACTCGTATACCAAAAATATACTTTTAGAAGTTAGCAGTTTCCTCTTGAACATTAAATTCCATGAAATTATTTGGGTTAAACTACCATTACTAAAATAACAAATGCACCAATTTTCAGGAAAAGCTGAAACTTGAGGTTTTTTAATTTAAGTAAATAATTTTCTATTAAATCTCAACATGAGTTGATAATTCTTCTTACATGAAAAAGCTAAAGTTAAAATTTGAGTCTGAAGTCTCAGAGGGCACAAACAGCAAAATGACTAGCATTTCACCCACTAAAAAGTGGAAGGATACAAAATCAGGCCTGATATTACTCTAAAATTTATAATGAATTATCCATTTACACAGTAGACTTTTATCAGCTGGGCATAGATATACCTATTATTTCACTTGATGAACTTGCAAGAACTGGCAAGAACTATTCTCAGTGATCTCTCCAAAGATGATTTATTCCAAGGCTCCATTTGTTTAGCATTCTCGAAGACTCTAGACTAATGTAAGAGAGGAAGAAATACTGAAATACAGAGAGAGAAACCAAGAGCAGATTCATCAGACAGGATTTGCACCAGACTAATAACCATGAACATCTGCAACTTAAATAAAGCCTGGCTCAATTAAATTCTACAGACCATTGGTTAATCTCGATGCCCTGATACAGGCAACCACCACATCACAAACCTTCCAGCTGTTTCTTACACTCGCAGCTGTCTCCCTTCAAACAGCCTACGACAACCACCATTCAGTCTTCTGTATCGCCTTTCGAGAGTCCATATTTAATATTTATTTTTTTTAAAAAAGGAAGCAAAGTAGCAAGAGAAAAATAAACAAACAAAAACATAGAGTTTTCTAAGAAACTCAAATGTACATTTGTTGAGAAACATGAATGAATTTCCTTGGAATGATGCAACTCCTCCCAAAAAAATCAAGAGTCATCACCATGGGTGGTAGGACGTTGAGTTTCCCACAGGAAGCAGCTCAGGTAATTGCTTGTTTGTTTTTGTTCCAGAAGCATTCTATTCTGTGCCTACGGGTTTCTTCTGTGAGAAAACCCGCCGCATGGGGCATGTTTGTTTCAGGCATTTCGCAGGCATTGTCTCATGTGTTTAGAACGTCCGTCATCTTAATAAGTGTTCTGTAGAAGAAATGACTAAATGGGAAGTACGTGTTGTTGGCAAACGGGCTCTATTACAACAGAAGAAAACAAGTTTATAAATAAAATAAAGAAGGGTTAGATTACCTAGCCGGTTAATTCCAGGACCGAGGTCACTGCTGGGCAGGCCTGGGAAAGGAAGTAAGGGTTACTTGCCCTGCGGATCCCGAGGAGGTGGGTTCAAGAGTTTTACAAACAGCTCTGGCTTGCACATGCTGTGCCACGTGCCGTGCTGCAGGGTAGGGTAGAGACATGGGTACTATCGGAGCCCTGCTGTCATGGAATTTGGTCCAGCAGAGAAAGTAAGGGAGGACATAATGACAGCACGATCCCCAACATGCAGTGGCATCCAAGGGAAAGAGGGGTGCTCAGTGCTCAGTGCTCGGTGCTCGGTCCAGTGTGAAGAAGGGAAAGGCAATCCCGGAGGGCTTCCCAGAGGAGACGGTCCAAGGACTGACCTTGGAAGGACGTGTTGGAGACACGTAGTCTGCAAGGTGAAGGTAGGCAGAGGAAGCTTCCATGCCACCACGGTGTGAGCAAGGAAAGGTAGGTTCAAAGCAGGGTGGGATGTGCCAGCAGCTGCAAACCATGCAGTATTATCGGGGTACAAATTTGAATGTGGGACGGTAGAGGCTGAAGAGCCTATTAGGCCCATGTCTCAGAGAACACGTGTGCCATGACCAGGGGCTCAGATGTTATCCGGTGGGTGCTGGAAGCATCTAGAAAACGTAGCTCCTCCTGGCCCTCCCCCACCCCTTCCTGTCACCAACACACAGAACAGTCGTGAGTCTAACACCTCAGAAAGAGGGAGGCAAAGGAGAGGCCCCCCCATTCCTGATTAATGTCAACTCTGGATTGACTGTAGGGCATTTAGGACACAGAATAGAGATTGCAAAGCATCCCAAAGAAGCAATATCAGAAGAAATGTTAATTCTAATACAAGGAAAATCCACATCATTAGCTGGAAACCAGAGAAGGAAGACGAGGAGGGGCCTGTGTAGAGGTCTGCACAAAGCCTGTGAGGACCAGATGGCGAATACCCAGGAGCACAGAGAAGAACAGAGAATAATTGTAAAACAGTGGACCGAGGTTCATTTCATAGGTAAAATATTGTTTTGATGCTTCGAGGAGTGGTTCTACACACACTGTAGGAGGTGTGATTATAATGAGACCTGCTCCCAAACCTCCACGTGGAAGCTCTGCTCTACATCCATGCATGTAAATAAATAAACCGGAAGACGAAAAACAAACGTATTTGGAAGAGTTGAGTGACTGAGTCGGTCAGAGAGGAAGGAAGACGGAGGCAAGAAGAAGAGACACAGGTTCCAGCCATAACGATCAGCCATTGTCAGTGAATGTCAGCCATGTGCTACGCTGGGTACAGGCTCAGGGCCCCGACCCTGTCTCAGTTAATCCCCAAACCGCCCTCCTACGATTACCCCCGTTTTACAAGTGAGGAAACTTGGGCTTCGAGAGGCGGAATGGTAGGTAGCTCAGCTGAAGCCACGTGAGCCGCAGACGGCAGGACTGGGCCTGGAACCCAGGCCCGGGGCGGGGTGGAGGCTGCTCTAGTAAAAAGAATAGCTCCAGGATGGAACCATGCATTTAATGAAGCAACTCAATCCAAAAAAAAATAATAAAATAAAATAAAAAGGCTTCCCTAAACACAATGTCACAAAAAAAGGAAAAAAAAAAAAGACTAGTTGTAATTCTCTTCAGAATGTCTATGATAAAAAACACTAACGTCCGTGTTGTTTTCCACCTTGCTCCAAGTGTATCGTCATCGGTTATGAGGTGTCAATAACTTGTCACTAATGACAAACCATCTTGTAAATAAAAATTCTGTAGGGAAACACTAATTTTGCACATCTAGAAAGAAGCCATAAACAACACATCTTACTTTATGCACATACACATATCACCCTATTGAAAAAAATATATAACATACATGTAAGGCCAGGCTACAAAAGAAAGGAATTTGCCAAAAGTTATGGCAGAGCGAATGGAAAAGTCACTTTGGAAAAGGTCTCTTGTCAGCAAAATGCATTTCTAATTAGCTGTATCTTTCCATTAGCTAAAGAGAGAGGCCAATTTACTCTGACTGGGAGTTTATTTATTCAACGCTTTTTATTCAGAACTAATAACCTCTACAGCTTCTTGGTCCTGAATGTTTGTTCATATTTGCACAGACTTAATCTGACTATTGGTCTGATTTCTCTATAAAAGCTCAGGGTCCTGAGATTTGTTCTATTGCATAAATTAATTAAGCTAATAAACAGTTTAATTCAAAAATGGAATAATGCTGGCTTTGAGAAGACCAATCTGTGTCATTATTTTTATACTTCTAACGCTTATACTAATCCTTTTAATGAATAATACCTTTATTATCATTATTAATACTTGTTGGCAGCTAATACTACCATGAAAGAATGAAAGTACAGTTATATTTCAAACATCTTAACATTTATTCATGCAGCAAATCTTTATCAAATGTCTAATAGGTACAATGAGAACGTTTTAGCAATAAATAAGGTTTTGAACTTGAAATAAAGAACATTACAATATACTCTGTGCCTCTTTTTACCCACCATCTCCCATAGTCAAAGCATAAATATCTAAATAAACTCACAGGCTAATTTTTCATGATACCTGTAAGAAAAGTTTATCTCCTAAAAGATAACCTTTGTTATGTGTTCAGTGTATCTTAACCATATTAAGAAACCCAGCTCACATAATAAGATTTCTATTTCTAAGACAGTGGTGAATATCATGCCCGATATTTTTACTTTTGATTTCTAAATGCAGCTCGGTTCTAAGTGTTCCTGCGGAGGAAGAAAACCCACAACAGAAATGGTTTGCTTTTTTTACTTTAAAATGGTACATCGTCAGGTCAACCTCTCCACAATGAAAACATGTCCGATTGTTGACATGCTCCACTCTAGCTGAAATGACACAATCCTTTCAACCCCCTGAATTTAAAATTGAAATGTCTTTTTTCTTCTTTCGGAAAAGAAAGAACCACCCTGTGATTAAAACTTCCCACAGTTGCTTTTAACGTGCTTGAACTTAAAAAAAAAAAAAAAAAAAAAAAAGTTCTCTATTTTTATCAGAAATTATACTCCCCACACAAACACTGTGGCTAGCTCGAGAGCAGTTGGTGAGTTGCTTGCAACAGTAGCCCCCTTCCCCCACCCCCATTCCCCTACTCTTTCCAGGAGTGCAAATGGAGAGCGGCCTTTGAGGACTCTCCTCTCATTTTCCACTGTCCCCCATCCAAACCCTGGTTCCTCTCCCCTTTCCTGCTGTGGCTCCCCTCCAATGGCTGAACTGCACAGAATGTTCTCTTAATCTCATATTAGTTGACGTAAGAAATGGAGTTTTTAGGTACGTCTAAACAATATACCTACTCGAATCCTCACAAACAGGAGTTATCTCTGAATTGCTTTTGAAGTCATTATGTGTCCACCTGTACAGGCAAGATTAGTTCGTTGGTATTATTATTAAATTACATATTCCCTCCAATACTTATTGTGTATCTAATATTATACCAGTCACTTTACTAGGACCTGCAGGAGAAAACTTGTGAAATGACATCAAGACGGTCCTCTGGGAACTCGTAGTCTAGAGGAGGTCGACACAAGCCTACACCGATCTCATACTGAAATGTGACTGACGTGCTAGAACAGAGGAATGCAGAAGGCAGAGAGGCTGGCAGGGTCCGGATGAGAGCAGGACATTGTTGACATTGGCAAGGAAAGATTCCACTGATATTTTGAGATTCCTCTAACTGAAAGATCAAAAAGCACAAAAATACCAAAATAAAGTGAAGAGGGACCAAAGTCCCACACAAGTAGAATACAAATTGGCATTCCTTTTTGGAATGAGGATCGGTCCAACAATATCTAAGTGTTTCTAGCTCTGGGGGAAATCTATGAATTATGTTTTAGACCATATTCACTGAGGATAATAGAAGTAGAAGTGTTATATAGAACCAAAGTAGAAGAAAAATAATCTATTGAAGCTTATTAACTATGAGGTACCCATGGGTCATTCAAATGGATTCATCTAGAAGATACTTGGAAAAATTTATCACAACATGTTGCTCCCCACGAAAATATTTATAGGAGGGAAGTGGAGAAAAGAACCTAGGTTGAATATGTCTTAGACTAAAAATAAACATTTAACAGAAAGGTAGAAATTATACCAGTTTTCTAAAATTTCTTCCAGAAAATGGAAGCAAAGGGAATACTTTCTAACTTATTCTATGAGGCCAACATTGCCCTACTACCAAAAACAAAGACCTTAAAGAAAACTGCAGACCAATCTCTCATGAGCATAGACTCAAAAACCCTCAACAAAATATTAGCAAATTGAATCTAACAATGTGAAAAAGAATTATATACCATGATCAAATGGAATTTATCCCAGGTATGCAAGGCTGGTTCACCATTCAAAAATCAATTAATGTAATTCATCACATCAACAGGCTAAAAAAGAAAAATCACATAATCATATCAATAGATGCAGAAACAGTATTTGGCAAAATTCAAAACCCATTCATGATAAAACTCACAGTAAACTATGAATAGAGGGGAACGTCCTCAACTTTGTAAAAATAACACCTACAAAAACCTGTAGCTATCATCATATTTAACGGTGAGAAGCTAGATTTCCCACTATAATCAGGAAGAAGGCAAGTATACCTCTATTGACACTCCTTTTCATTGTCATACCGGAAGTCCTGGTTAACACAAGACAAAGAGGTAATAAAAAGTACACTGATTAAGAAGGAAGAAATAAACTATCTTTGTTCTCTGATGACACGATCGTTTATGTAGAAAGTCTGAACGAATCGACAAAAATAACTTGGAACTAATAAGCAATTATAGCAAAGTTGCAACATACAAGGTTGATATACTAAAGTCAATCATTTATATATTAGTAATGAACAATGGAATTTGGAATTAAAAACAAAATCCCATTTACCACCCCCAAAATTCAATACTTATGTATAACCTAACAAGATGTGTACAAGATCTAAACACTTATAGGTGAGAAAGTGTGGTACTGTCCTATATATGGCTTTCTGCTAAAGTAAGAACCCTTTTAGTTTTCACAACCATGTAGTAGAGCATCTCCTTCAGCATTTTAGTCCATGCGATAAACCGATTCATTCATGTGTATTAACTAAACAGACTCAGCATTCACCGTCTACAAATGACCAGTACTGGAAACTGGGGATTCAAAGACCAATGAGAGACAGTTCAGAACTTATTTAATTAAGGTCTTGAAAAGGGAAAGGGAGAGTGAAGGGAAAGCAAAGAGGAGAAAAGTTTAGGGTAGCACTTGGGCAAAATAAATGTCACGTCTGCAATTGTAGGCCCATTGTATAAAAACAAGAGTAGGGCCTGAGCAATTTACTGATTATGCAAATTTCATTTTCCTGCTAAGGATCTGATGAATGGCTTCATAAAAATAATACATAGATATAGATATGGATATAGATTTGATATAGATATATAGATATACAATAAAGGAAGTTCTTCTTAAAGTATAGAAAAGGGATACAATGAAAACCGGTGATTTCTCCTAGTCCTAATGTCACTTACCACCATCAACGATTTCTTAGTCAAATGCTCCATTCATAAACCCATGCATACTTTTACTCAAATGTCCAATGTTCTGAATCTTTCTTTTTTATTTAACAATACATTTGATGATGTTTTTCCACATTCACATAAAGAGAGCTCTACATGTTCCTTTTTAATGCTGTCATTTAACTTCTCTTCGGGTTATCTGCAGTTCAATAAGCGAGGTGTGAAATGTCCTTTACCTCAGGATCTGGTATCCACATTGTTGTAGTTTTGTAAAAATAAAGTGGAAGCTGTCCTCCACTGAGTTCCAGAACAGTGTATATGGAGCTTTAATATCTTGTCTTGAAGTTTGAAAGAGTCTCTTTTAAAATATCATTAGCCTAGACCTTTTCTGAAGGGATGGCACTTGCATAATTTTCTTCATTGTCTTCCTTGTAGTTGTTCTGTTGGAGTTTTCTCATTTGGGTCACATGTACTTTCCTAGAAAATCATCCATGTATCCAGGTTTTCAAATATATTCATGCAAAAAACAAAACAAAACAAAAACCTTAAAAATTTCTTATAATTTCCTGTGTATCTAGTTTTTTTTCCTTTGGTTTCTAATTTTGTGAGTTTGCACTACTTTCTTTTTTAAAAAAATTAGGTTAACTAGTGATTTATCTGTTATTGGAAAATTAATTTACTTATTAGTTCTGTTTTTCTGTATTCTAATTTATTAATTTTTGTTATCATTTTTATTAAATATTTTCTGTTTTCTTAAAGATAGTTTTGCTGGTCTTTTCCTAATGTATTCTGTTAAAACATTATTTCATTTGTGCTCAGGGCCATGAATTTTCTTCCGAACAGGGATCCAGCTTTATAATTAAGTTCTTATATGCAGTGTTTTATTATTGTGATTTTCTACATGTTCTGTGACTTCAGTTCTCATTTTTCTCCTTGATCTAAAAATTGTTTGGTGGTGTTTTTGTTGTTATTGTTGCTTTTAATTCTGGATTGTTGGAATTTTATTTTTGTAATAAATTTTTAGTTTCAGTATATTGTGATCTGTTACTGTCTTATATAATCTTTCTAGTTTATAGAATTTTTGAGGCTATTTTCTACTCAGATATATTTGTCTGTTTGTCTTTAATATTCCAAAAGTATTAGAAATGAGATCACTTTCTCTGATTTCGAGTCAAAGAATTTGTGTGTGTGTGTGTGTGTGTGTGTATATATATATGTATGTGTGTGTGTATGTGTGTGTGTGTGTGTGTGTGCAATTTAGATTACATCATCTTGTACATTTTTAAAGAAAGATGTGTGCATTTTTTTTCCTTGCATGCTTTTATGTCTGAGATGGTCTGTTTGTATCCTTTATACTCAAACCACTTGGCTTGGGCCAAAATTCTCAAGTTCTCTGAAAATAGTTTCCTTCATAACTTTCTCTTCTTTGATTCATTGT
This sequence comes from Eidolon dupreanum, assembly GCA_028627145.1. Lineage (NCBI taxonomy): Eukaryota > Metazoa > Chordata > Mammalia > Chiroptera > Pteropodidae > Eidolon > Eidolon dupreanum. The sequence goes on along the minus strand of CM053512.1, from coordinate 2,704,801 downwards.
TTTCCTTCTATGACCTCTCATTTCACAAAAGTAATACTGTCTTTCATCTATTTGATAATGCAAAGAATTGTAGGTTTGAAATGTTTTTCTGCTTGTGGACATAATCCTGATTTCGACGTGAATTAATCATCTGCCTTAAGTAATGATACCTTGTCGAGTACTTTCTACATACCACTTTACCTGGATTAGCTCCCATTCTTCTTTCTTTTGTCTTCAATATCTGTGTGTAGATCCCACGCGCATTCTTTTCAGAAAGTGACATATTCGAATGCTATTTTTCAGGGCCAGCTGAGATTGGTGTGGGAGGAACTTGGGAGGAAAACCGAGACTGCAATTATCTTGAATTCAAATATATTGTCTCAGAGGACGTTCTCACTAATTCTGAGGCCTGACTCTGTCTCCAGTTACACGCTCCCTGCGTTCAAGTTGCTTAACCTCCATCTTTTCTTCCTCGTGTCCCAACACAGAGTGAGGAGATTATCTTGCTAGGGCGATGTGAAGTATCTGTGAGTATCAACCACTCAACTATTCTAAAAACGATGCACACATTTTTATAATGCATACATTTTTGCATATTTTCCTTTTATAATGCATACGTTTTTGCATATATTTCACGTACATAAGCTCATTATAAGTTTTACTAATATAAAAGATGTATAGCACATAGTCGATTCTCCCAAAATGCTTTCATTGAGTTTCACCAAACTCGTCCCCAACCCTGTGGTTGTGCCCGACAAGCGTGGTGCCGACATGACCTTGAGTGATGTTTCCATTTATGTTAACAAGTATGACGAAAGCAAAACAGCAGAGACGCACACACCCGGGAACTTCACTCCCTCATCCGTGATTTGAGCAACATCGTTGCTGAATCAGATAATAGATTCAAACACTGAGAGAATACTTCCTTGATTTTTCATGCTACAGGCATGATGCTGCTCATTTTAATCAGTGCTTTTAACATTTCTCCATCACTTAGAGTCTAAATAACAAAGAAAACAATACATCAAGTGCTGATTTGCAGCATCTGCAGATTTTCGTGGTAGAATACATCAGGGCACTTTTACATAATATCTTCACAATCGGATGCAATTGATGTAAATACATCAAGAACACAGATAATAGTAAAATACAGTCATTAAGGAGTGATGAGTTTTGAGTACTTACTACTTTTGTTGTTAACGCGATTCATTATACGTTTATAATTTCATTTTTAATAGTGACTGTGTTTAACGATCGACTTGCAAAATTGCAAAAAGCGACTGACTGGCTCTAGTGAGCCGACGTGAGCCGGCTCCAGCAGATCCATCACAGCTGCCTACGACTCCCTAACACCACCTCGCTTCATGGCGGTCCACTTGCTGTGATAAGATGGTATGTCTAAGTCATTCTGTTTATGCCCTTCCCGTGTAAATCTGAATTCAATGACCTTCTTGCAGTCAGTTCAAAGCACTAGACTCTGTTATTCCAGGGAGAGACCCTGGGTTGGACCTTTCGGGAAGTGGTGCCCAACTCGTAAAGGGCTCTGCTTACTGCCCGAGATCATGGGGGGCAGGTGCCAGCAGGCTGAGGCTATCTCAGTTTGGTCCTAATTTCCCTACATTTGGCACCTCTACTCTGTTGTCATTGCTTGCACGGTTTACATGTGTTTCGTTTCTTTGAAGATGGCCTTTCTTATTTGTTTTGCACCATTTTTTTTTATTTCAAAGAATAAACAGAGATACAAATACACTTCCTCTGCCATCTTTATTCAAAAATCTGTACTTGGTCTTAAATATAAACATGTTTAACTTGAGAGTCAAGTTCCTCTTTACAAGCAATGCCCTTGAGATACATAATCTAAAAGAGGTACCATAAGAAAATTAAGTACCCAAATAAATGTCCCTCACAAAAGAAAGTGCTGAGTATATAGAGAATGATTACAATAGTGGTTGGGGGGGGAGAAAAGAAAACATCTCTCTAAGTTAGGACATTTGCCGATCGCATACAAATGTTTAAAGAACCAGCGCTTTTTAAAATCCTCAGCTGAAAGGCATTACACACATTGTTTAATGATAAAAAAAGAAGGAACTATCTGCATGTGTTTCCCATATAAACGGAAGAGACGACTTTTTAAGGAGGGAAAACAAGGACTTTGACTCACTATCAAGTCATTCCAAAGTGGTGAATTCTGTGGTATTTATTCTCTGTGTGTGGAACATTTACAATTAAAAAAAAAAAAAAAAAAAAGCCCACATCGTTCCCACGACGTCTTCTATTTGCCGAAAGGAATCGTCGGTGACAGAAGAACACCAGAGGAGAAACAGAGGCATGTCATTAATGGTCTAAGGGTTGTTGTTTTACATACGAATTTATTTCAGAGCACTCTGAGATCTACCCTAATATTGCAGTGGAAATCCTTGAACGAATGCCCACAATGGCATGTAACGGCCTTTCAAGATTTACATCCAAATAAGAGAAAAAAAAAGACAAGATGACCCAAAATGAGATAGAGAGAAATTTCTGTTTCTGGGAAGGATGGGTGAGGGTACGTGAATGTGAAATGCTTATCAGACCAGAAGTCATCTGTCTACCCATAGGAAGTCGTAGGAGGGGAGACAGTGGCGAGTCTTATCTTCTGAAGGAGACAGATGGTCCCGAGAGCAACAGTGACTCCGTCAAGTTTTCACTGAAGAGTTTCCAGATAAATAATGTCTTTCTACAAATAATTTGCTCTCGAAAGGCAGCCCCCAGACATGGGAAGCAGAAGGAACGGCTAAGGGCCGTGGAATTTTCTGGACATGAACAGAAAAGAATGTAAGTCTTTGTAATTGAGAAATGAGATCACTTTGAAAAAAAAAAAAATATCTAGCAACAAGGCTAGTGTACAAGTAGGCACATTTTTGGAGCCTCAGAAAAAGTATATTCTCGGGATGAATCTTTAGATCTGTTTCCAGAGGCTTCATTGAAAAGCTGACACTTTTGTACAAAGAACACCCTGGTGCTGGCTGTGACAAGCAGGTGGCATGGCCGGCAATGGACTAGGGACTCATACATCTGTGGGAGACAGTGCATAGCTGGTGCATCCCCTCACTAAACCCTACAACCTCTTCTTGCCCCCCAAATTTGGGGGCTTAGAGTCAAGAGAGAAAATAAAAGTGAAATAGAGTGTGAGAAGAAAGTAACCTAATATATAAAAGAAAAGACAAAAGCAGACTGGATTATGCCAGCGAGCCTTCTGCATGGCTGAAGTCTTCCTCAGGCAAAAAGGAAAAAAAAAAAAAGGGCTTCACTGTCCCTGAATCAATTGCTTCCTATTCACAGGCTCTCTGTTCAGGGCTCGATTCAAAATGGCTCTTGGGAAATTCCTGCCAATCCTGTGGTCTGATTTTAAGCTCCGTTTCCCCTTTCTTTTTTAAGACCCAAGGATGTACGTATGTATGAGCCCATAACCTTGCCAGCATTCACTGGAATGAGTCAGAGGGACCTGGCATTAAATCACAGGGATTTGAGTCGCTAATAAATACAGCAGGCCCCGTCCATTGTCGATTAATTCTGACTGAAAGCTAAACACCAAACAACAAACACTCCTCTGAACTGCTCTGGTGCCCATTAGTTTGATGTGTTTATTAGACAGGGCTGTGTTCTTTCAAGTTTATTAACAACAGATTAAAAATCTGCAAACAAATCTAGGATTCTTTTCATGATTTGAAAGAGCGGGTACCATTGACTAACGTTTTGAGGGTTGACAGTAAGTCCAAACAAAGCTAAAACACACAATCATTTTGGTTAAGATCGCGTACACAGTATGAATAGTTATTGTCAATGGGCAGCTTCCATTATTCAAACAAAGACTCAAACTTTCTACTTAATTTTATAACTTTGAGAATTGTCGTTTTTTTGTAAATCCATTCTTGAACAGGTAATATGATTTACTGCATATTTTTAAAGATCCTAGAGGTTGATATTTTCATGATATTGTATTATATTTATTAGATAGCAACTTCCTATCTAGTAGGTTACTTCTGAATTGGGCCAACTAATGCATGGTCATGAATATGCTGTATATTGTTTATTAGCAGAGATTAAAATTTTTAAAAATGCAAGCAAACGTACAGGGTGCAAAGATAATCAATGATGCCTCAGGATCGAGGATTTGAGAAACCAAAACGAAAAGTACAAATCTTCAAACTTTTTGAATATATTAACTAGCGCGAATCCTTGAAAATTTCTAAGGTGTATCCTTTTAACAACCTGGCAGAAGACACAGAAGACCCAGAGAGTCTCAAAAAGGCCACGTTACGACTATTTCAAGTTTATCAGTGGAAGCAAAGATATGGAGATATATAAGCCATATATAAAGCCCAGGAAAATTATCATAAAGAATGTTTACCTTAACTCAAGCTGTCTAAAGACTATAAATAGATTTTACTGGCTGAAGGACCATATAGTTATGTCTTGTTGATAGATTTTGCAAACCACGTAATTTTAAATAACTCTTGAATAATGTGTTAAGTGGAATAATTTTCAAGTTTTGGCGAAACAGAAAATTTCTCACAAATGGAGGGCCTGGGAAGAACCGTCGTGTCCTGGGGTCATGTGAGGCAACATCCTGACTTGAAAAGCCTTCCATGAGCACATCTGCCATCGCATCCATGAAATATTCCACCCCAGCTCTGTCGCTGCGGCACCTGGATTTTCCCCCGAGCCTCTCAGACCACCAGAACTCAGCCCAGCGACTCCCAAATTAAATCACTGCCTCTTTTAATCCTAAATCATGTCCTCTTAATGTTTACAGCATGTACACTACTAAGCTTTTATTCTCTGCTGTTTTTTTTTTCATGAATGCATAAAAGCTACGATAGTGGAGCTCAGAAGACGAGTATAACAGATTATAAAATTAATTGGCCTATTCAACCCAAAGGTTACTGTTATTATGGTGTTATTGGTGCTGATTATGATTATGTGAGCCGAGAGTAATGCTTGATTTTATGACATCTATAAACAAATCCTTTTTGCCAAAAGGAAGCATTATAAACATTTCAAAGACCATATGGCATGAAAAATACAGCATTGTGCCTAAGCTGATAAAGATCCACGCACCTCATTTAAAAAAAATTATCGCTATGTTGCATTTAGTATATGCTCCCATGAATAATTGATGGATTGATAATCAATTGAACAGAGAGAAGAAAAGAGGAGAGAAGGGGGTTAGAGAAGAGGGGAGGAGAGAGGAGAAGCAGGGAGAGGGAACAAGGGGAAAAAGGAGAAGGCTGTACTGAAACTTATTATAGTAATGAAATCAAATAATATTTCCTATCGATGATAGTTAATCAAGAAAACGGAAAGAATTAAAGGATAAATGTTGCCGATCATTAATAATTAATGACTAAATATTCAACTATCAACTAGAAAGTTAGCACTTTCTAAAACTAAACCTGGCACCTCAGTTTTTTGAAAAATAGATTGTTATAATTAGTATCTTGTTATCTTTCAAGATACATGTAGAAAAATGGGAATTTTGCAGAAAACTCATCTAGTTTTCTTTGACCTACTTGAAACAAAATTCCTGTATCATGCAAGAATTATATAAACCAGAAGAGCTTAAAATTGTGCGTTTGGCTTTATCTTAAAATTGCACCAAGAGCAGAATTATTACAGGAGTTCTGTTCTCTCAATGGAAAATGAATCTTCTAGATCCATTAACTACTTCTTGAGTACCTACCATATTCGACGTACCATGCTTCTAACTTCAAGGTGTTTTTATTAACCAACACCCTCTCCTGTTCTCCTGGTGTGTTATAAACCACCACTTTGCACTTCTACTTTGACACTTAACACATTCTGCCTTTTTTTTGGTGGGTGCCTAGAAAAACACACAGAACGGACACACATTAAGACACACTGTCACAAAATTTTAGCATACTGAGGCAAAGATGTCGGGGAAACATGTCAAAAACGAGAAATCAGGAATTACAATAGCTTCAGAATCCTCTTTTGTAACGTGAGGAGCAAGAAAAAAAAAAATGAAACAATGGCATCACATTTCTGAAAGACCATTATTTCCAACCTGGAGTTCCATGCCAAACTCCCAGGGAAGTAGGCGAATAAAATAAAAATATTTTCGAACGCATGCAGTCTCAAAACATCCTTTTTCAAACAGGTACCGAGAGCTGCACGAACCGAAACAAGAGAGTAAGCCAAAGAAGAGAGGATGTGGTTTCCAGGAGTGAGAAGCCTGACATCAGAGAGAATCAAAGCGACTCACGGTGCAATTGGGGAGCGATCAGAAGTAACGCGTGCAGAGCCGCGGGCCTGGGGACACTCTCCTGGAAGAGGAATTCTGCAGAACGCTTCCTACGTCAGGACACGCTGACGGGGAAGGTAGAAAAAGGACCTAGAGTTTGCAGTTGATGAGAACACGGAAAACTGACCAAATATGCAATCAGAAAACCAAGACAATGGCTTGTTCCAGGGAAAATAAAAAGTCGTGCAAGAAAGAAAGATTACTCATTTGAAAAAAAACTGCATGGCTCAGGTAGAAGCAGCATTTATATAATCGTAAAAACAGGACCTGCCGATATCAGCCTATGCAGAAGTTTAGATAACTATGTTGAAAAAAAATGTAGGACCAAAGTGTGTGTGCGTGCATGCGTGCGTGCGTGCAATGGGGGTTAGTGTGAGAGCTAAAGTCTCTTACTCTCGAAGGGAATTAAGAAATAATGCCAAAACCTGAAATATTAAGAAGCGGCAATAGAAATGTGCCATTTAAAATAGAAAGAATCAGCTTACTTTGCTGAAAATGGTGGCCTCTGAGAAGGGAAAAAATGAAGGGAGAGTTTAGGGGCCCATGGTTTTGTGTTAGAAAATTCATAGAATAATGGATTCTTTAAGCATATTATAATTTCGACTTAGAAAAATAAAACCTAAGAAGATTTGGCCATGACTCTATTTGGGTGCATAGTATGGGACACCTGAACACTATAAAATTTAAACACTTTTATTTTTGTCCCATTCTGCAGACTTAAACCAACCTGAGGCAAGCCCCATGCCAGGACACCTGTATCACAAGGATCTCAGGTTACCCTGGAAAAGGGAGGAAAGTGAGAAGTTGTCACCACATTTCTCTTGGCCCGGGTACCACCTCCAGATATGCCGCCACGTGGCTCTGAGTGATGCTCTACCGGATCCTACGTCTGACGCCACAGCGGATATGAGAAATACACATGGCTTTGCAGTCCTAGGGACGGACCCGAACTTGCCAACGAAAGGCACTATGCACCCACCTTGGGCATCATCCTCTGTCTCTCACAGTTCTTCATGAACTCCTTCCCACAGAGTGGTTTTTTTCCTACGCTATTTCTATCATCCTTGAAAGTATTCTCTCGCCCACGTCCTTGATCCGACGGGGACCACCGTGTGGCATTAGTGAAGCCGTACACTGAGTTCGGGGTGCTCTCTGGATTTTCCTTGACATAAATTATTTCGTGTGTTTCACATTTCAGGAGGTTGGACTCCATCGCTCATTCAATCTCTCTCAAGCTCTGCTGTGTTCTGGTGCCAGAGCCCGTAATGACCATAAAACAGGTTGATTTCAGGCTGAATTGCACTGGAAAATGACATTTTGCATTTTTATTGGCACTTTGAAGAGAACATACTCTTCTCCAGTTATTGTACTTTTAACACTAAAATACTGAAAAATCGTCTTTCCATGTGTATTATAAGAGAAAAATATTTAAAATTTAAGATTTATTCCCTACCCTCGTGATTTTTATTAGCATTTTAAGCAAGTTCAGTGCCCATCAGACCTAAGTCTCGTTATTTTTATCGATGCCATATAGACAATCCATAATCAAAACCACCAGCTAAACTGCTATGTCTCCCCTGCTTCTGCCAGAAAATTGGCAGAAAATTCTCATTTAAAGCTTGCAAGAAAAACCCAGAGGAAGCTTGCGGAAATCCTTCATGCTATATTTTCCAGCAACGAAATATATTCCTGCTTTTAAAAACGCACTTAAATTTTACTTCACCAAAAGCGTGAAAACCAGGTGTCACCCAGGAATCCCATCCCCACTCTGGTTTATCCTTACGAAAACAACACTGTGATATTTTGCAACAAATGGTAAAAAACCCTTTTGACCACCCTAGCGAAATGTTATGTCGGGGTCCATAAGTGCAGAATACTGATTTTCCCTCCAAGCAGGAAAGAAAGAAACTTGACTAGAGCATAAATCTCTTTCCGCTCTGCATACTCTACCAAGAGAATACTCTATTCTGCCACCCGATGTGGCATCATAATTGCCTTTGTGTCCCCAACTTGCCTGGGCGTTCGGTCCCTATAAGGGATGCTTAAGTGAGCTCAAGCTATGTCTTGAAAAAATTATTTGCAAATCTGAGGATTCTCAATGTCCTAGATCTGTTAGTCCCTTCAGAATGTCCATGGTGTGAGAATCGCTGCGGGCGGATGGCTGAGACCTTTTAGGAGGGAAGAGGATGAAGATGATCCAGAATACAAGCAGAGGACCATGGCTGGAGCGGCGAGAGGAGGTGAAATAGTACGAAATTCTTCAAGAGGTTTAAGAAGAGCAAGGAAGAGAAACGAGGGTCTGATTAGAGATCTTCGAGAGAGCGGGTTGAATGGAATGGAGGGGCGATGTGACTACAAGGGTTTCAAAGCACTTATGTGGGCTGGAAATGGAGGGAGCAAGCAAAGGCCTGTCATTTTTCCAAGATGTCACATGTGCTCACCTTTCCTCGCTTCCAGGACCTCTGGAAATCCCACTTCTTTCAAGAAATCGTTTTTAATAGGAGGAAGAGAAGAGGGACCCTCTCGCTTGCATTTCCTCGAACATCGCCACAAACTATCACGAAACATTAGAATATTCTAGAGCTTTTAGCATCCTATTTATTCATCATTTGTTTCACACAATCAGAGGCTTTTAGACAGGCAGCAAATCAGAGGAAATATCTATGGTTCTGAATTATTGATGATCAAATCAATAAACCACTACCACTCAGGACTATCCTAAGAAAGCCGACTTACTCAGAGCCTTAAAATGCCACCTTCAAAGCTGAGCCAATTCTGCCACCCACCGTGTGGCAAAGTGGCCCCACCGTCTTCCACGCTCCGTCTGCTCTGTCATTCACAGCTCGTGGCCTGGACTCCCTCTCTGCTCAAAACCATTTCAGGCCTCCTCTACCTGCATGAGAAGGTGAGCGTGCCTAAGCTTGTCCTACAGGGACCTCCACAATACAGTCCGGCCCTAGCCAACTTTCCAAAAGTACCTTTTAAAAGCCTTCCACTTTTGTCAAATGACTCCCACCTGATCTCTTGTGCCATTTCCTCCTGAATGAAAGCCAATCTCCCCCTCCATTTGACCATAATCGAGATTATAGCTCCAGTGTCTATTGTAGCATCTGGCAGTACTGGGCACTCGCCACATTTTCCTCTTTCCTTTTTTTGAAGATGCCTTCAGTAGGTGTTTATTAATGAACCGTGAACGATGATCTAGTTTTTCTTGTATCCTATCTGGGTCTTGCAGGATTATTTTATCTGCTTGTTCTTTTTCAGATGCCATTTTTTTTTTTTTTTTTAATTTTAGTTCAAGTTTCCTAGAAGTAGAAAGTCTGTTTACTGACATGTAAAGCCAGTACCTTAAACTTTTAGTCACCCCATAAATACTTCTGGATGATAATGATAGCTCATTTTTCTTAAATGAGTTAGACTATACAAGGCATGCAATTAATTGAATTATGAATCTGTTAGCAATCATAGGATTAGCAGACAAGTAAGCCAAAGGATTAAATTGATGCTAGTTATAGAAACAAGATTCCACAAGAAAATATACTTTTTGTTTATTTTTAAAAATCAATGCCATCTCCCAATAACTCTTCTATTTCACCTTATTTCATGTCAGTATGAAAATTATGTCTGGGCTTCAAAAGACACCCTAAACTTTTAAAGTTCTTATTTTTTAAATCCAACATTAAATACAAGTTAGTGGTATGCAAGATTGCTACCTCTCCTTCAGTTTAGGCAAATCCTATTTTCCATACAATAAAATATGCCTCTTGTACCTTAAGGAACATATATAAAATCTCTACTTTTTAGCTTTCCAATAAGTTCCATTTTCTGCAAACATATATAACATTGTGGTCTTATTACTCTGTTTAACTGGCGACATGATAATGACATAAACATCCCTAACCCACATTTATGATAGAGTAGCACCATTTTTCACACTAAAAATAATGGCTAGTAAAGTTTTGCAAGTTTCATTGATTGCTTCCAAAACTTTTTGCCATCATTTTTCAACTGCTCTGTTTCATGACCATAAAAGTTTGCACCAAAGACATGTGGCATGAAACTGAAACCATGTGAATCAAAGAAGATAGGAACAAGAATAATGAAAGTTGACTGATTTGAAACCCACAGATCTCTCCTAGTTTTAACCAAAAAAAAACTCTGTAAGATGAATGTGCTTTCCTCTCCTCCAGCTCCTCCTCCTGAACCGCCTGCGACCAACACACACGTCCCAACCAGTACCTCCTGCTGGTCTCCGTGACTGTGACTAGACCGGAGACTCTTACCTTCTTCCCACCTCTTGAGAAAATGAGGCACGATGAACAGTTGGTCTAGTTAGCAGCAATTCCCAAGCGTAATATTGTCTGCAGACGGCATGTGATTAGTATCAATTAATTCCACAAACACCAACTGAGATTAGTTTTTCTTGAACATTAGCAAACCTTGCCTGTATCATTATAATACTACCAATTAGTTAATTAAAAAAAAAAAAAAAAGATTTAAACACTTGATCAGCTATTCTGTCCATGTAGTAACATACAAATGGTTTCTGATTTCAGTGGAAGGTTTTTGTTTTCTCTTCCTTCCGGTTTTTTTTTTTTTTTTTCATTTTATTGACTCAGAATTGGGTGTCATGTAGACATAGATTAAAACAATAAAAAGTAAGTATCTTCTTTAAGGTCACGCAAGTAATTGATGGAATTCAAGTACAGGATAGTAAGTATACAGGCTGCTCTGTATACATTGTATTTTTTAAAAGAAATAGGAGTCAAGAATTTTATCCCCGATGAATTAAAATGGGGATATAGTGAACACAAAACCATGATGAGTCTCAACCCTGTTATGTCTTGTCTGTTCCTCCTTGGGCTAGCCATGTCACCTCTGTGGGTCTTCACGGAAGCCTTTTAGGCAAAAGTGATATACTGGGACTTAATGAACTCTAAATTGACTTCAAAAATATGACCAAGATTAGGATGCAAAATATAAGCAGCTGCCAAAAAAACAAAATGCGGGAATCAAGAGAAATAATAGTTTAATGCAATATTTTCAAAAATGAACAAACTATGCCCCAAGGGGCTAGCCATTTGTTTTTTAAATAAAGTTTTGTTGGGACTTGGGCCAGAATTAGAGTGAGGCAAGTGAGGCAGAGTTGAACAAGAACAGGATCTGATCTTGTCTTCATCTAAAATTTTGACCATGTTCATCATGGACCCTTTTTTTCTTTGCATTAATTTTTTTAAAATAAATATATTCAAGTAGCACTTATCTTCATTACTGAGGTTTTTGAAACCCCCTTAAATGTGGTGCCTCAAATGAGCACTTCACTTACCTCACCTTCAACCCCACCCTATAAGCCTTCCAGAAAAACCAAAAATAAAACACTAGAAGATGCACTCTCTATATAATACATTTTTGAAATTATTGGCCAGCAAGTAGATATTAAATTTTATTTTAAACTTACAAATCTCACAAGCAGCCTCATACCATTAAAGCTCCCGGTAGGAAAACCACCTCTAGAGACAAGGTAATGTGTAAAAAAATTAACGAAAGACTGACAACTCCAGCAGCGGGTTCTTGGTTTTCCTGCCCTACCCCTCCCCCACCCACCAATGCACCTGAAACGTGCTTCGGCCAGCCGCCCACCTGGCAGCCAGATCTTCCAGAGCCAAGGGATGAGAATGGACACCTCAGATCCACCCACCTCTCAGTGTGCTGAGAAGGGTGGCCTACTTAGAAAGGCACGAACAGTTTCAGGTCTATTTTAAGTCAAATTGCCGGCTTTTCTTAAAAGACTAACCCTTTCTCGACTCCTTGGAAACACCTGGTTTCCCGGGTTTTGCTTCTGTCCAGAGCCGGCTTCCCCACCAGGCAGAGGCACCAGGTAAGTGGGCGGCCATGGGAGAGGTCCCCACTGAAGGCAGCGGAGTGAGGGCTCTGAGGCCAACCACGCAGAGGTGTCTGTTCAGACTAGGGAGGTTGGGGGAGGGGACACTGAGATTTGAGATTTAGAGCTCCTCATGTTCTCCCTGTCCATATGCATGGCCCCGACGGACAACTATCTCTTTCAAGTCACCTACTCGAGGTCGAACTCCCCTAACACACAATCTAAAGTTATAGAGAGTAGTCTGAATCAGTATTCAGTGCACTGACAAAATCAGCTCATGCTGGAATCGTTAGCACTAGAGCATTACCATCACAATTGTGACCACTTCTAAGGAATAAATGAGCATGAGTGAGAAACTCCTGAGACTCTCGTCTCTACATAGAGTTGAGGGGCAATTAAGGGGAATAATGTGAAAGCGGACCAGATTGAACCCCACATCTTGTCCCAGCAAGAGAGGAAATATGAAAACGTCCTTAATGAAACAGAGCATTTCTTTACTTGTTAATTGATTGGTGCTTATTCAGTTGCCATTGACTCGTTATCTTCTAAGTAGATAATGAAAGAGTAGAATGAATAAAGAAGTGACTACAAAAAATATAACTATTGCCAATAGTTATCTTCAATTTCTAGTTCAACCACATGTCCAAATAATGGAACAATAATTATCGAATATTTTATTATACAGATTTCCTTCAAAGCTTGCAGGCAAATAACAGTAGGCAAAATAAAATTTTCTTTGAAAATAGTTACCATTTCACATCCTAAAAAAACAATTCTTCTATTATTTACATCTCTCAAATTCAATCATCCTTACTTTTCCAACCTCACTAAGCTCTATCCTAATAAGTCTGAAAATCAGAAAAAGAGCCATCAGTCACCTACAGGTACAGTTAATGAAAATATTTTATTTGAGTTCCAGGCTATCCAGACCTGTAACTTTCATAAATTTACCTTAGTTTCTCACTAACTCTTGTCTTAGTTCATTAATAGAACTTGTTCATGCTTTTTATCTTCATGAATATCTATATGAACCTAGTGAACAACAAAAATTATGGAGAAAGGTAATGTATTTGTTTATGCTGCCACTGTGATCATTTTAAATTTAAAAAAAAATTGCCATAACCTAAATGTCTATCAACAGAGGGTTTATTGAATGAACTGTGGCACATCCATACAATGGAACAGTATACAGCTATAAAAAGGAATGAGCTGACACTCTATATATTATCATTCAGCAGTCTCCAGAATACATTATTAAGCTAAAAGAGGGAGGCGTAAGTGGAGTATAGTATGGTTTATCTAAGAAAGGGTACATATAAATATATACACATCCTTGTTAATAGCAATAAGCAAAAGATGAAATCATATTTTTTAAAAAAATAACCACTGATGAGAGAAGGGGCAGGGAGCAGAGTTAAGGAGAAGAAGTAAGAAGCTAGACTTCTTTCAATATTCCTTGTTCTGTAGATTTGACTCTGGGACCACATAAACACTTTGCATATTTATAAAACAAAACTACATTTAAAAAAGAAATCTTGGAAATAAAACAAAATAAATACATAGGAATGCACATCCAGCCTGTGGCGAAACTGCCTGGGGAAGAGCTATCAAATAACTGTGCACGTTTTCAATAACAAGCTCATTGCTATAGCATTGGCGTTATGATCCTGAAGTTACTGTGTATGTACGTGGCATAAAGGACACAGATCATTATACCGGTGCCATCGAGAAGAAACTGAATTTTCAGCATGAATGAAAAAAAAGCCCCCAAACCAGAGGCAACCCTGCTGCCCTGATTTTAAATTCCAAGTACCGGGATGAACTCACAAGGTAGTATTTTTTTTTAATCTGTATTTTTAACTCCATTTTTGTAAAGGCTAGAAGCAATGACTACCCCGATAGCAACGATCACCCCCAGTGCCCAGATTGTATGTTCTTGAAATACTATTGACCAGTAAACAGAACCAGGGCTTCTTGGGAAAATCGCTAACTTCAGACATGAGCCAGGAAATGTGCCATGTGATTCTGGAACACGGTATCACACACCAGGAAGCCGGGACACTATCAGAGACTCACAGGACCACATCGTGAGCATGCAGGAGATGGTTCGCATAGCCGCCCCTCCAGCCAAGGAGGGTCCAACTTGAGCATCAACAAGAATAACCGCAATATTGAAACAGAAATTCTGACTGTATAACAACAACGACAATAACAAAAACGTGAATGTAGCACCTCTGGAGAATCCAAGGCAACTAAGTCATTAATTGACAACTGATAAACACAGGGAAAGAATTCAGCGATTTTTCTGCCTGTCCTGTATGAACTGCACCTCATGATAGCAACATAGTTGAAAAGAATAAATTTCTCTTTATAAAAAGATTACAACTAATAAACAAATAAAAAATCATAGAATAATAGCGTTATCATTTCGCAGCTTTTAATGAATTAACAGGTCTAGCGCTATACTACTCAGTATGGTGGCCAATAGCCACACACGGCCATTTAAATGTAAAGTCATTAAAATTTTAAAAATTAAAAATTCAGTTTCTCAATCACACTAGCCATATGTGGCCAGTAGCTACCATATTAAGACACAGAACAGATACACAATATTCTATCCGAATATAGAACGTGAATGGTACTGAAACAGAACATTTTCATCGTCACAGAAATTTCTACTGGAAAATGCTACTCCCACAATGCCATGGGGACCCGGTCAGCACATTCCAGACTGGGGAACACTATCCATAACAAATGATGCCGTTTTGTTAACAAAACATTATCAAAAAAAATTAATGGAGGAAGTTTTCATCTCATAAATTTTACGAAATTGAAGAAACATAAATAATTACCAATATGGCTCATTAAAAACTTGTTTCAAACAAACTATAAAATAAGTACTTACAAATTTTAAAACGATTGTAAAAATTTGAACACTGACTGGATATTTGCTGATATTAAGAAACTATTGCTGATTTTGGTTAGATATAAAAATGATATTATGGGGACAGTTTAAGCATTCTTACCTTTTCAGGACACACAGAGGTATTGACAGATGAAGTGACACAACGTTGGGCCTCGCTTCAGTATCAGCTGGATGCAGGACCTTGGGAAGCAATGAAAGAAACGAGATTGGTTATGCCTCGTTTGTTGAAGCTGGATAATGGGTACACGGGAATTCATCATATTTGTCTCTATTGTGTGTGCATGTTTGAAATTTTCTATAATAAAAAGCTTATCAAAATGTTCCATTGCGTCAGCCAATTATATCCACTGTCATATAAATCTGTTAATTGCAGATGAACTAGCAACAATACGTAATCGGCTCTCATCTGTGACGAAACAATTTACGTTCTAACTTCAGCAACGCTCATTGTAAAACAAATGTCCATTATAGGTGTTTAAACTTTATATTAAGAATAAGATCTTTTTTCCCCCAAATAACAAAATAAAATATTCATTTAATTAGAACATTTTTCAGTAGAAAGAAAGAAAGAAAGAAAGAAAGAAAGAAAGAAAGAAAGAAAGAAAGAAAGAAGAAAGAAAGAAAGAAAGAAAGAAAGAAAGAAAGAAAGAAAGAAAGAAAGAAAGAAAGAAAGAAAGAAAGAAAAGAAAGAAAGAAAGAAAGAAAGAAAGAAAGAAAGAAAGAAAGAAAGAAAGAAAGAAAGAAAGAAAGAAAGAAAGAAAGAAAGAAAGAAAGAAAGGCAGACATTACTCTTAATACAACACCAGTAGGGGGAGATAGATGCTGGATTTCCTCTGGGAAATTTTTTTCAAGAAATAATCCATGTTTAATCTGACAGTCCGGATGACTTGGGGGTTGGAGGAGATCCTGGGAATGCACTGTCTTACTCCATTTTAAGTGAAAAGAGTGTCTCCATCCTCAATTGTTCAGCCTTTCATTCCCAAGAAAGGAATTGTTCATTCTGCATCACTGTAATCCATTTTCCAATCTAAATATGTGTTCAAATTACAGAGATAACCCTGTCCACCCTGTTGCTCCTGTCTCACATGTCCCTAATGTACTTTCTAGACATCATTCAAGTATTTTGTAAAAAGTAACCTCTTTTAATCTCCCACGTATAATTTCAATTTAACATTTTGGTTAAGGTAGTACCCTTACAAATAATGTCATTCATTTATACAACCATTTCTCAAATGCTCGCCATGTTCAGGGTACTGTGCTCAGTGCTGGAGTTACCATGAAGAATAAGGACCAGTTCCTACCCTCAAGTCATCTGCAGTTTAGATGACGAGCAGAGTGCACAGTGGGATAAGACAGATGTACGTGACAGCATGGGATCCCTTGGTAGGGTCGCCAACCATCTTGGAAAAAGACTTCCCAAGGGGAACATGCAATCACGCCTTTCACTCATTCATTAATTTGTTTCATTACTCAACATATATTTATTTTATCCATTCCACAAACACATATTGAGCATCTTTGATGAACAAGATGTACTATCCTCTTGATTCCATCCACCATAAATTCTTCCCGCTGAGGGCAGACCATCTTTAACATGGCGGCCTACTTGTAACAATGAGCAGTTCTAAACAATTTTTCTTCATTTTGTGAAATCGGTATTTTCTATATCAATTCCTCCCAGTGGTATCCAAATATTACTTCTGGGTGTTTCTACTCATTTTTTAAAAATATTTTATGTTACTTCCTGATCTGAAACCGAGCACATGCTAGGTGCATATTATCTTTCTTTAACAATGACACAGTTTCTTATGGTCTTTAACCAATTCCTTTAAAATAGTCTCATTGTCAAGACCATAACTCCACAGAAAAGACTTCTGTGTCAGCATTCTCCCTCTTCACCGAAACTGAGTTAATTTAACATAGTCATGTCATGGTCAGTAGGGGGAAATTTTCTCTTCCAGAAATTACATCCCTTAGGTAACAGCCTGTCACCACTCTCTGGGATCCCCAAGTGTTACCCCCTCCTCACCCCAGCTACAGTCCAACAGATAGCAAAATATGCACATAACCTTTCTATTTTGTGAGGAAATCTGAGTCACAGAATAGTTCCTATGTGACAACAGTCTTGGGGAATCAAAAGCTTCCACGACGGGTTCTCTTGTACCATTTTTTTTATGTCCCCAAAACGTTCCTCTTGGTAGACGTCTAGCCCAGTCTCACCTCCTTCCTTCCCCAGGTCCAAGATGGTATTTCACTCTGAGATTTTGGAGGGATCTTCACGCACTTGGCGTCAGACCTCCCATTCCCCTGTCACGTCTCTCAGCCCCAGCGCCCCATCCACGTCTCCCTGAGTTGTCCTGTCATGGAATCTCTGATTAGCCTTAATTTTTGACATTAAGTTCCGCACTCAGATTTTCTTTCTCCAAAGTATTTTCTGAATTGTTTTTCTCACGTTCTTCCTTCTATGTTCTATTTATAACCTGCCCTTGGCCTTATGTTACCTCAGCCCTTCCATTATGAATCATCTCCATCCAAGTCTCTCAAGCTTCCTTTTCTCAAAGTTTCACTAACACGCCCCCTTATCTTCTTGTAGTTTTGTCCTCCGAGATCTTGCACCTGTGGGTCTGGTCTGCGGCTCACCACGTGGTCCTGTGGTAACTGCCGGCAGCCACCAGACGACAACTTTCTAGGGGGGCTGGTTTTCTCTGAAGGGCTGTGCCTCTGAACTTTTCCCTTCCTTTCACCCTGGCCGTTTGTCTACCAGGATCTAGCACACACGGTCCCTTCAAGTGTACGACTGTTTTCACCACAATAAAAGGGACGGTTAGTGTACAAACTGTATCCAGATGAGTGAAGTCACAAGTATATCATTCCATGTGACTTGGCTTGGCAGAGACTTAAGCATTAGTCTCGTCCAAGCCTTCTTGTGTTTACAACATTGCTTGTCACAGGCAACTCTCCTAACTCTCATCCTTGGGTGGGGGTCACTGCCCTCACTGGTTTCTTCTATGTTCACTTCCTGCTGCAGGCCATACCACCCTCTGGACTCTCTGGGTCCTTCTCTGCCTTGACCTGGAAGTTACTTACTCAGCCCTAGGTCACAATCGTCCTTCTCAGATTGTATGCCCTCAGCAGCATCCCGCATTCATCGATGCATTCCTAGTTCCTTCTGCCTTTCTTCTTATCAATACAGATCTTGCCGTCAGCTCTGCAGTCTATTAGTTATTCACTTCCCATCAGTTTATACTAGTCTGTCTGTCTGTCTGTCTGTCTCCCTCTCTCTCCTTCTCTCTCTCTCTGTCACTTTTATTTTCTCTGAAAGCTCCAACCCTATCTCCAACTCTGCTGCCAGCATCCATAGCCTGCTAGATGAAAACTCACCAGGGTCAAACCTGGCACGTCAGTGTAGTGAACCGTGGACTGACTCCCACTCTGAATTCTGATCAGGGATCTGACTGTACAAATATCATTTGGACTTTCATTACCTTTGTCCTTACAATAGTCTATTTCCATACTATCACATCTAGTTCCCACATCACAGCATTTTGAAGGAAAGTATATTTTGATATAATTTCTTTGAGAATCCCTTTGCCATTCCTTCTTTAGTATGATCCATGCGCATGAGGTAACTATCATGGAGGCATGCATATTAATTTGAAATAGATAAAGTGGACCCTGGTACCATGGAGTGAGTCACGTAGAAGGTCTAAGCCCACTATCTAACCTGGGTTGCACATCAGAACGACCTGTGGCAGAAGCTCTGCCTCTCCCTCCCACAGAGACTCGGGTTCGAGACCTGGGTGGGGAACTCAGAACTAAAGGTTAGGACCTGATGCAACACTTACTGGATGACCGCTTCTTGTCTATGGAATGTCAGACACCATTAGTCCTTCACCTTTTTCTATAGTCAAATTTACTAGCCCTTTACTCATCTTAGGAGACCAAGCTTATGAGGAAAAAAAAAAAAGGAGGGACAGCTAATTTCTTTATGTTTTTGTCAGGCCCAATCTCCCATTATCTTACTCTTAATCATTCCCATATTTTTAATTCTTTCCCCTTTTTCTTCTATATTGTATATGCAGTAAGCACAAGAGAGAGGACTTCTTTTTCCCCTAAGAAATAGCAAAAGATCTTAAGTAATTATGCCTCTGACATGTGTCGAGGGATCTTGTTCTATTTCCAGTGTGGCTGTTGAATTTCTGGGGTTGTGGCATCCCTAATGATTTCTAGGAAAGTTACACCCCCAACTGGGGCAAGTCATCCCTTAAAATACTTGAGTAAGTATGAGTAGAAAGGCCTAGAACAACAAATCTGTTTAGTCCTAGCCTCATCTAACCATCTGTGTAACCAAAGAGAAGGCCCTCATGCCCGAAATTCAATTTGGCTTTCTGTAAAATGGAGATAAAAATCTGCATAGAGGGTGATGAAGATTTTAACAACACTCATTAAGCATCTAGTATAGTTCCTATCTCATTGTTGATGGCGATATTGTCATTTTTCATTACGATTCTTAAATGTCAGTGAGAGTCTTTGAGATTCAGAGGTGAGCATCACTGTGTGCCATGAAGATTAGGAATAAAAGAGTTATGTCCATGGCTCATTGCCAACACATCAAATAACCTACCCAACAGCCCGCCACAGATGGGCTGTCACAGAGCTCCTATCAAGCAAGAGGATATGTCACATGAAAGACACCAGATACGAAGAACCATTTTACATAACTGGGTTATGTGTTAGACTGAACGTTTTGTTTTGTTTTCTGTTATTACTTGCAGCTGTTCCAAGAAAAAGAAGGAAGGAAGCTTCTTCCTCTGAATGCTGAAAATGTAACTTGAACAGAAAGCAAGAAGGAGACGGCAGTTATCTACTTGAACTCCATTTTCACGCACCCCCGTTGGCTGTGTGGCCCCTTATCACCATCACGCACAGATCATAGATGTAGAGTTAGAAGAGAAGGAACCTCCCCAGGATCAGGTCTCCATGGATACAAAAGAAAGAGTCTAAGTGCCACTCACCCATTCATTTCCAGGCAAAAGCCCCACAGAAATTGGGACAAAAGAATTTCACCTACATTCTTTTGCTTCGCAATGTAGTTCCAGAGATGGTCTTTGGCTTTGTTTTCATGACGAGGCATGCTGCATTTCAATGAAAGCATTCAAATTTAGTAGTCGAAACTAATATGAATGTCTAAATATTAATGCCAAAGATAAAAATCAATGTTTCTATGAATTTCTAGCTGTTGGAGTGTCTGTTTCCTCAAGGTCTCATCTAGCTCCAAATTCTCCATTGAGGTGACTCTTGACTCCATGTCTCTGTTGCAAAGCATACTAGGCCTTCAGAGAGGCCCCCTCCTCCTCTTCTGAGACAAACTCACTTGGACTGAAGACCGAGGCCTCATATCTTCCAACTGGATCGCCTGCCTGTAACCATCAGAATAGTAATACCCAGGCAGAGCGTTTTTTATATGGTAGTTTATTTAATCCTCCAAATACCCTGTCAAATCAGTTTTCATTTCCACCTGCTGTACGAGAGGCGTCAAGAGATTAAGTTGTCACAGGTCACAATTTGGTAAAATCTGGAACTCGTA
This sequence comes from Eidolon dupreanum, assembly GCA_028627145.1. Taxonomy (NCBI): domain Eukaryota; kingdom Metazoa; phylum Chordata; class Mammalia; order Chiroptera; family Pteropodidae; genus Eidolon; species Eidolon dupreanum. The sequence goes on along the minus strand of CM053512.1, from coordinate 2,684,124 downwards.
AAATCTACATCTTCCTGACTCCAAAGTTCATATTCTTTTCTTCCTGCCATACTACCTAGAATAAAAAGTGAACTGTGTACATAAATCACATTGCCTGACATTTTCAGAACCTAAGAAGCCGAGGAACACCGAGTCCACCCGTAGGGAATCGGTAGCAAAGCCTGGGGTCGGATGCCGGGAGCCCCCAGCATTCAAGAGCTGCCTTCTCATTGACCTTCACTATGCTCGACTTTAATTCAGATCAATTGCCAACATTTAAAACGGTGTGGAATCCACGTAAAAATCAGGCTTGGAGACTTCTATGGAGAAGCGAGTAACTGGCACCACTGGACTCCACGATCCCACCTGGTAACCGAGGGAAGTCGAGCCACAGGTGACCCTTTGGACAGGACACCTGTCTCCCACACACTGCAGCTTGCCCTTCGTTGACCTAGCTGGTGTGCTTGAGCATTCAGTCTAGAGAAATTAGAAGGGTAAAACGTTCTCAACTTCATGAACGCACAGTGTGTCCAGAACGATAAGAAAAGATGTAACTTGTATCCTCTCCTCAGTGGTTTCTTCTTGGGAGTAACCCAGAGATTGTGAGGGTTTGGCGAGCAGCCTCGGGCCTTCAATTAAAATAGTTTTGTCTTCAGTTACTACCGGAAGAAACCTGTGAGCAGACGGCTGTTTCGTGCCAGCCCAAATCCTAGTCTTGGGTGGGATGGAAGAGGTTTATGACTTCAGATGAGAAACAGGCAGAAAGAGATTATATTTTTAGGCCAAGTTTCTTTCTTTATTGTCATGGAAGCAAGAACAGAAATGGGGAAAGGGGAAACCTTTGTGGGACCAGTGTCTCACGCAGACTTTCTGCTAGGCGTCAGGAGCTACTCAGGATTGTGCAAACACTCACACAGGAACATCGTGGCTATAGAAAGCCCCGAAAATTAAAACAGAGCTGGAAAGGAATAAAGACCATGCATTTGCCTTAAAACTCAGAAGTGGAACCCTTGGGATTTGGTATTCTATAACGAGGCTGGAAACATTATTAATGTTAATAAATAAACATCTGGATTGACTTGCAGCCCAAATGTAAGTGTCCTCACTATTTTGGCTCTGTTATAACTACACTGCCTTTTCTTAAACTCGCCAGTGTTTCTTCTGTCTTTAGCTTACACTTCATTTTCTTTGACTCTTTTCACTCGGGTCTTGTTTTCCGTGAAAATGGACCCTGTCATATAAATGTTTAAGCACCAAATGTCCACAAAAGGATATAAAATGGGCGTTGATTTCATCTCTCAAATTTGTGCAGCGCGGGTCTTTTCAATTGAAACCGTACGATCACACTATTTGCTTCTCTTTCATTTACTACGTTGCGCTCCACATAATTCCAAGAGTGCCAAAATTTGCCAACAAAATTTTTGTTGAGCTAAAATTAAAACTTAAGACCGTTATGAAGCTCTCTGTTAACTCCATTTTTTTTTTTTTAAATGTAAAATGTAGGCAGCGTTAGCCCCATTCAGGATCATATTAAGGAGAAAAATGTAAAAGACAGCGGCACGCACCAGATTAGGCCATGATCATGGCCGAGTTGCACTTAGATCCTCAACTGTCCTCTAGAAGCAAGGTCATTTGTGAAAGTAAAGGCCAGCACAACACCTCTCCACTGAGAAAAGCGCAATAAAACCAATGCGAAAGTAAACGAGCCAGCTACAGAGAATTCTACTCGTAAATACAACGAGTGGCTCCCCCCACCTTCACGTGAGAGTGTCCTTCTCAGCATCCCGGGCTGCTGCTGCGGCCTGGAGCCTTTTTCTAGCTGTAAACTTGAGAGGTCGCTATGCAAAGTCCCCATGCGTGGAACCAGTTAATTGGTCGCAGGCCCTCTGCTTGAAATAAGATGCTTTTCATTTATTTCCCTTGGCTTACGGGAATAATGAAGAAAGCAAGCAGAGGATAACTGCACTGTTAAGAGACAACCCCTTAGCGTAGCTATTGTCTAGAAGGCAGGCAAAACTCCAGTCTGTGCTCAGTGACTAGCTTGACATGTATTTATAGGAGATTATGCCACGACAGAGCTCCGAGTCATTTAGAAAGGCTCCCGGTCCCCAAGGCCTCCACTCTATTTATATGCAGGATCTCATATTATTTTTCCTGGTGTTATGGCAACAGAGATTTCAGTGTTTACAGAGCTATCAGGTTCTGACAGGCCGAGCTGGGGACTTCGCGTCGCTGGCTCACGCTTACACGGAGCCAGGGACCTGGGAGTCAGAATAGGCTCCACTCTGAACAGCTCACATCGGAGCTGGAGCGAGGAGGACGCAGGCGAGGGGCGCTCATCAGCTCCCAGAGCCGCTCTCCCCTGGGAATTCGCCCTCAGGATCCTGTGGTTTAGGAATACATTACAGAGTGGGCTGAACCTCGTGAGTCAGATTAAACCCCATGGAAAAGCAAACTCCATATTCCTGCTATCAGTTTGTACTCGGTGTGGAATGTTCAAGCTCTGTTGAATACCAGATGTCTGAGACCATTTATTAGGGCCCCCAGGGTGGTTGAAGGGGAGGCGCATGCAGTGGCTGAAGAGAGGGCAGACCCAGCGCCCTCCCTCTGCCGCTTTGTGTTCTTAAGGACACAGTGACGAGCAGCCTCGCTTCCCTTCACACCCAACTTAATCACCGCCCAGGGCTCAGTATTTCCAGCACACTCCGATTCTGGGGTTACTTGCGGTATGAACCTGGTTAGGAAAATGTCCTAGAAATATTTGTATCTCACTAGATTATTTTTTGAGAACGTGCCACCTACTCCATGGAAATAACTACATCTAACGGGACCTCGCAGCCTGAAGTTCTCGGCGTTGATGTTTTCTGGAGTTTGCCCCAACTCTTCTGCACTCTGTGGCTGAGACGCAAAGCTAGACATCGTTAAAAAAGCCAGCCCTTCCAAGCGTAGTCTTTGGACAACTTGCTTCTGGTCGAGGCAGGAAGTAAGAGCCACCGTCTTAACCTTGGACACAATAAGTCACCACTCCCCAGTGTGGATAGATGTGGGCCAGGGCAATGAGCAAGTTGGAGAAAGATCAAGTTGGAGAAAAACAGAACAGGCTCTAGGCCAAGCGTCTTTGTTTTTTTTTTTTTTTTTTTTCCTTGTGTGCATGTGTTCCTAAGGGTATTGATGTTTATTTGGTTACAGAAAAGCGGAGTGGACTTTACAAATACGTGCCTGATTTGGGTGGCAGGGGTGGGGGGGTCGTTTAAAATTGTATTTAGCAAGAAATACGCATATTTCCTTCTACTTAAGACAAACATGCCACTCGCACAGGGGTGGAGAGACAGAATTAGTCTTTCGATTTGCCATCTTGACCTGGGTGACGTCCCCTTGGTCTTTCCTACGACAAGAGCGGTGACTCCACCGGCTGGGGAACCAGCATAACTACTCAGCCAGATGGCAAATACGTCCACCTGATTGTTCAGCCAGGAAATTGGGACGCGGCTGCCAGAGAGGCCCAGAGGCCCAGGGGACCCACTGTGAGATGTCCTGGGCCAGAACTTCATTGTCACCTGACCGCCACTCTCCCTCGGGCTAACAGGAAGTGTTTGGGTTCCCAAGTAAAGGTGTCATCTCAGATCCTCTCTCCAACAACCCTTTAAAATGTGAGTATTCCCCTGACCCCGAGACACAAATTCATACGTGAATGATCTATTACAGAAGAGCCCTTGGGAGAAACGCATAGGGACTGGAAGAAGCAGAACGAAGGAGGAGGAGCAGAGAGAAGATGTGATTTCAGGCCAAGACGCAGCCTTGCGCTAATCTCGCAGGTGAGCGTCCAGGTGGAAAATGCTAACTGAGCACGAATTACCAGGATGGGAGGCAAGCAAACGCATGCCCCATGGCCTGCGTCTGTCAGCCACTGGCCAAGGGCTGCTGAGGGCAGGAGTAAGAGGGTCTGTGTCACCTTCTAAGCAATTCCAGGTCTCCCGAAGTGGGGACGCCAGAAGCAGTCACCAGAAGAGAGTTGCAGCCAAATCACAGGGAAGTCAGGGCGGGGGGGGGGGTACACATGTGACAATAAAAGGGGCCCCAGGGGTTCTGCTGAGGCATCAGCTACCTCCACCACAGCAGTTAACTGGGCCGAAGAAGGCCAAAGGGCGATGAAAGTGGAAAAAAAATAAAAAGAACCAAAAACTGGTGAAGAGGAAAAGTTAAACAGAGAACTGTGAGGTGAGGGAAATGGATGGCCTGAGACAAAGCAGAGTGAGAAAGGCCCCCGACTGTGCAAACATCCACCCCTCCCCCCCATTCCTCCAGCAGCTGGCCCCGCTCCTGCCCGCCCCCAGCACACACACACCTCCTCAGAAGAACTACCAGTCAAACAACGCCCACACTGGATCATCCCATTAAACTTGTTTTACTGGTTTTCTTGCATCTCAAGAGGAAATATGTCCTCAATAGTGAAGAATTTAATGTACTGAGGGCAGAAACCCTGGTTTGGGGGAGCTGAGTGGCCTTGTGCAAGTTACTTAACCTCTTCAAGCTTTATTTTCATATTTTAAAAGGTGGTTAATCATACCCATGATACAAGAATTTCTGAAGATTAAATTTTGAAATCGGCAAGAAATGACAAGCACGATGCTAAGCTTGTAGCAGGCACTAAATAAATAATAGTTACTCGGTCCTTTAGACATTTCCCCAAATTAGACTGTGCTTTTATTTTCTTGAAATTCTTCAGAAGAACTGGGTTTCTGCCGTTACACAATCCTAGGTTGTTATGGGGTCAGGGGCAGCCTATTGAAACCCCAAAACCTGAGAAGCAAAATCTGAAATAATGCTGGCAGATCTCCCAAGAAGAAACTCACGGTTTTTCTTTGTTTTAGTTTCCATTATGAGAAAAAGTTTAGTTTTATAAGGTACGTGAACCAATAGAACTGACTCATGCTTTAAAATATGTGAAGCTCATTTAACGTAACTTCTGACATTTTGGACTGCCACCATTGTTTCCCACCCGGGTATCAGGATGTTAAGTTTCAGCCAATAGGAGAGAGGTCTTGGCTAGCATGGGGGCATGAGGTCCGCTGTGACAACCTTCTCCAGGAATCTGTATTTCCAACTAGTCGAGGACCTAAGCACCAACTAGCAGTGAAGCAGAAGTCCCGCCTATAAAATCAATGCCGAAATAAAAAGCAAGAAAAAGCACATGATAAGGAGAGAAAAAGTTAAAATGTATAAGATATGGGGGCTGGGGCCGAGGAAATTATGTAAATGGATAAGAAAGCAGTCAATAATTATTGCCAAGTAGTTGCAGCTTACTACTTGTAATTTCTAACCCCAAAATCAGTCACCCAGAGTGGATGAATGGATGGGCAGAGAATGAATGGAGAGATAGTCGTAGATATTAAAGATATAACCATCGATCGATAGCTGTTGAAATGAATTATGAAGGGAGAACAGAGTCCAACATTTCTAAATGGTTATGTAGACTACAATTCCCAGAGGGCGGCTTTATTTTTCCATGCGTCTTTGTCATTTTCCTTCTATGTGTCACCACCTGGTGCCCTTTTGTTCCCGCCTGGCCCTGAGAGGTTTCAGGTTGCTTGGCAACTGATCCATCCACTCATGTGTCTCGAGGAAATAACCCTCACTCTCAGGACGTTGCATGATCCAAGTTATTACAGTAAGCTCCGGTGTTTACGCCTAAGCTGGAAAAGATAATCCTTGCTCACAATGTTTCCATTGCAGTTTATGAAAATCCACATAAAAGCCAAAAAAAGTAAATAAGAGCTACAGGACCTGTTCCTTCTTTCAAGAACTATTAATTTGGCAATATATGGACAGATGCTGGTATAAGTTAGTCTAATGCTGAAATACTCCTTGCTCAAATGTAACCAGGAAAACGTGTGGACGCTTGTAGGCAAACAAGAGGACAATTATTAGATATTTCCAGGATTCTAAATAATAGAAGTCATATAATGTGGTTGAAGTACTGTTTCTTTGTTTGTTTGTTTTTTTCACTTGAAAACTTCAGCCTTTCCAACCTAAAGCTTACAAACACACACAAACACACACATACATAAGCTGGAGTTGCTATTTTTCATTATTCATACATTATTTTTTCTCTTAAGAGGCATAATAGCATGTGTAGGGACTCTTAAAAAAATACTTACTCCCCTTCCCCAAAATGTAACCATTTAGCCTCTCATATAGGGAGCATTCTTGAAGCAAAGGAACCTTATTATTTATTAGTTAGGGAAAAAAAGCATGAAGGATTGAGTGAGTGACACTGAGACACATCTACAAAAGCTGTTCCCAAACTCATAGGTGCACAGAAATGGGGCCATTTGGTGGCAGTCTTCGAGCTGATGTGACGAATCCGTATTTCGTTACATATTATGCGATAATGAAGTCTCCCTTACAGTCTGTAGTAAGTGATATGATCTCAATCCACCCCAAAGCTGGCAACAGAATCAAGACTTTTTACTCTAAATCGAGAATATCAAAAATGTGTACAACTAAATTGAAATAATCAGATTCTTTTTTTCAACTAACAAATTGATCAAGATTTTGAAGGCTCGTGCCCAGTAGAGCTGAGAAATTAGAAAGATTAGCATTTCCATATTCTTTTAGTAGATATGAAATATGGTGTAAACTTTTTGGAGGAAATCTGCCAATATAAATCAATCCTTTTTCAATATGCACACAGTTTAATCTAGGAATCCTATTTCTAGGAATTTACACAGCGAAATTGGGTATAAAATAGCTGCAAAGATGTTCACACGATGTAGTTTATAATAATAAAAGAAAACTACTCGTAACTTCAGCAACCGGAGACTTGTTTAGACATTCATTCAAAAAAATTCGGGGCACACGTACCATTCTTTTTTTCTTCCCTCCTCCCTACCTCTTCTCTTCCTTCCTTCTTTCCTTTTTTTCCCTCTCTTTTCCTTTTTACATGCCTCACTCTGAAACTGATAAGTCCACACCTAACCTAGCAAATCCAATTATCCTCTCCGTGCTTTGGCTTCTCGGTCCCAGAAAGAACCTGTGTAACAATTACCCGCTGTGACGAGACATAACAAACGCTGACCGGGATGTGGAGAAAAGAGAAAGCCGGTCACTGTTGGTGGAAATGTAAATGGGCGCAGCTACTACGAAAAACAATTTGGAGGTCCCTCGAGAAATTAAAAATAGAACCACCACACGGCCCAGCAATACTGCTTCTCGGTATTCCTCCAAAGGAAAGGAAAAACCCTTATCTTGAAAAGATACTCATATTCCTGTGTTCACTGCAGCATTAGTCAGCATAGCCAAGGTATGGAAACAACCCAAACATCCGCCAACAGATGAAGATCGAGAAAATGTGGTACACGTATACAATGGAATAGTATTCGGTCTTAAAAAAGAAGGAACGACCTGGATGAACCTGGAAGGCATTAAGTGAAAGAAGCCAGGCAGGGAAAGACAAATGCTACATAGCTTCACTGGAATGTGGACTCTAACACACCACCATCAACAACAACAACAACAACAACAACAATTCATAGAAATGCAGAGTAGAACAGTGGTTGCCAGAGGCTGGGGTAAGGGAAATAGGGAGAGGTTGATAAAGGGTGCAAACTTGCAGTGTCAAAATAAATAAGGTCTGAGGATCTAATGAATAACATGGTGACAATGGTTGATAACACTGTACCATATAATTGAAATTTGCTAAGAGAGTAGAACTTCAATGTTCTCACCAAAAGTGGGGGGTAGATATGTGAGATGATGCATGAGTTAATTAACTCAATGGGGGGGGGATCTTTTCACAACGTTCATGTTCACCAAATAAGCACGATAAATATCTTAAAATGTTAATTATCAATTATAGCTCAATAGAGCTGAGGGAAGGGAGGTTAGGTATATAAACAAACAATACCCCAACATTTCAGGGTCTATATCTGTACGTTCAAGTGGTAAAATTTGATCCTATTCCTCTCTGAGTCTTTGGGACTTCCCAAGGACGTGGCACTATGACACTGATGACCATGGCCCTATGCCCTGGCTGCTGGCCCTATGCCTTGGCTGCTGCCCTTACCACACTGCCCCTCCTTCCATCCTTGACCCATTCAGCTCATGCTCGGTAGAGCAATGCTGGTGCTCAGTGGTACGTGCACTACTGATGAACCAATGTTTTCATAGGAGGAAAATTTTAAGACTCTAAAATTGAAAAAAAAAAAAAAAAGACCTATTCATAGTAAGAAAATGTCGACATCCTCAACACTAGGTAGAAAGCACTTCTGCTTCTAGAGGGTTTTTCTTTACTCCTTTACAGAGAACGGCCATGGCGAGAGGGATAACCTTTAGGAAATTTCCCCTAAAGACACCCGAATGTTTCGATTCCAGCTCAATCCTGACCCAGCACGAGGGAAGGCACTGTGTCCCCAGGTCAGAAGTGTCTCCACTTATGCACTGGAAAAAAAATGGGATTTTTGATTTTTCAGCAAATTCCTGATAAAAAGTAAGTGACTGTGAACAAATCCACAGCCAGAAATGTCTGCAAAGCTGAACACCACCAGCACGACCCGCATCTGTCTCAGCGCGTGAGCTTCCTGCCACTTCATAACACATCCTCTTCCTTAGAAGCTCTTGGGAAGGAAAGGTAAACGAAGCCTGATGCAACACCGTCTCGAAAACGGCCTTGCGACAGTAAAGATAATCACAGGCCTACAGACTAAACACCACGATAAGTTCAAAGGCCTCGGCCCAAATATCCTCACCCAACAAAGATGGCTCTCATAACCTTCTAGAAGAAAACACGAAACGTTCCCAAAATCTTAGTTTCATTACTGAGTCGATTACTCTAAAATCTCATCATCAAAAACGAAAAAGGGCGAAAGCCAGACCAGCGTAGTTCACTCACCACCTATTTACAGTGACTTTTGCCCCGGATGGTGACTTCCAAAAGAAATTGTTCATTTATAGAATCACTAAACTCTTGCCAACTTAGTACGAGATGTTCAACCACTCAAAATTTATCTGAAGTGCGGTGGGGATGTTTTCCAGAATCGATATTTTCTTCCGACAGTTCTGTGCACAGAGTGCCAAGTCGGCTGATCGATAAAGAAAATTGGAAAAGTAGGAATTTCGACTTGCCTATGTCTAAGCTCCTGAGAAAATGAAAATTAAGATCCAAAGCGATGAAACAGCTATCAGGAATCCAGAAATCACCCTGAAGCTATGCGGCGCAATCATTGTGAGTATTCATTCAGTTGCCTGGTCTGGTCGACATTATAAAGTTTTACAAATGCCAGTATGCCCATCCGAGGGTCGTGAGCTGTCACGTGCTCTCACTTCATCCCTGACGTAGGTAGCATGTAGGCATTTTTTGTTTGTTTGTTGATTTGTTCTTTTCTACCTCCGTTCTAACTTTCCATTTAAAGCCAAATAAGGACATTGAATTAAAACACTAATTTAAGAGGCAGAACAGGCAGGAAATTCCGAAGCTGAGTTTCTCGTTGTAATTTTAACTTCCCCATGATACAGACTTGCTGTACTAGTTAGCGTCTCGCATGTGTGTGCAGCTTTGTATAAAGAGCCAGATTCTGACCTCAGTCACACTCGTTTTATTTTTACTAAAATGTAAGAGGGAGCAATGAAGAATCAAAGCAGGGCCAGAGGTCAGCGGGCTGGAAAGCAAATGATGAAGAAGAGATTTACAAGAGGCACGTGAGTTTGGGAGGCTGGAAAAGGAAATAAGGCCCAGATGGGGTTGTGCTTAGTGAGTGTGCAACTGCATCTCGCGATTTTTTAATATGCATGTTTTCACGTACTTCTTTTCAAATATCTGTTAAACAACAATTTGAACCACATTAATTTTTAAATTTCTTTTTGAATTTATATACAACTTGAGCGTTTGGTTCTCTTTGATTTCACCTCTTGCTTATAAATCTTCGAACCGGTCATTAACTGCTTGTAAAGCCCTGGCACCTCATATATTGTCACTTAATTATGTTTTACTACAGTGCGCTTCCTAGGAGGCAAAAATTCTACACAAAAACACTTATAAAGAAAGCTAGGGCAGACAGCCTGACTAAGCCAGGAAGAATAAAAATGGTTGCTGACGAGGGAATAGAATTGACAACTAAAGCTTTCTGAACCAAAGGGGAAGATGAATAGCCAAGATGTTTGAATGATTGAAGGAAAGGATGTTTCAGATGGTGGGGTGGAGGGGGGAGGGTGGGGGAGGCAGAGCATAAAACTGGAAATAGAAGATTAACCGCTAAGCCTGTTCAGAATGCATTATAAAGAGAGAAAAAGGATTATTAGCCCAAAGGATCTAGGCAGGAAGGGCCCAGGGCAAAGCCTCCTGGTACATCCGGCCTTCAAGTCTAAGATGCTGAAAACTACCCGGTCGGAAGAAGGGCCTGTTTGGTGTGAGCCTGCCCAGGACGTGAGGGAACGAGGAAAGACTGGAGAAAAGTGGGTTCGAACTGCAGAGCACACTACTCCATTGAAAAAGGTGCCGCCATGTCCACGGTCACACGTGATGCCGGTTAGGATGTGGCAGGTCTCGTGCCTGCCTGTCATGGGGGGCGGGCGGCATCAGCTGCCACAATCCTTCAGAAAAGTCATTAAATAAATAATATGTATCTAGAAACATAAAGCTGCTGCTATTAGCTTTCACACAGATTTTCCTTTTTTTTTTTTTTTTTTTTTGGTCACTTATCTTAAAGACATACCTAAAGAAATATAGAAATTAAATATAGGAAAATCTCCAGTTATAGAAAGAGTAAAGACAATACTACATGTAAAGTTAAAAAATGGAAACAAACCAAATACAGAATAATAAAAGACAATGTAAGTATGATATTGTCGTTTACACACTCAATGAAATATAAAGTGAAGATAAAAACCATGATTATTGAAGCACGCAGCACCACTTATGAAGAATTCCTGCACCCCCCCCGCAAAAAAAAATTAATTGAATCTAAATCTAATCAAGCTTTTAGATAAAACTTCCAGTTTACAGGACATATCAGGTTGAGAAAAACAAGTTAAACCGTCCATAAGTAAGCGATTTATAATTATGGACAATTTGCCTAGCGTCTTCGGTAATTCGGTGGCCTGAGGGTAATGGGGGAGAGGTTTGCTTTCGAGAGCCGGCTGTCCAGTAGGACTTTCTACAATGATGGGAGTCGCCTGTATCCGGGCTGTCCGGGATGGGACTCACTACACACATGGATACTCAGACACCTGAAATATGGCCAGTGAGACTTACGTCCTGAGTTTCTTAATCTCATCTAATTTTAATTCATTTAAATTGTAAAAGCCACTTGTGGCCAGTGGCTACCACGTTGGATAACACAGTTTTAGATTTAAAAGATTTAAGAAATACTCAATTATATGCAATGTGTGGATTTTGCTATATCCTGAAGCAGACCAATTTAGAATGACCCGTTCGAATCTTTGGGGGAAATTTTAATAGAGCCTGACTTAGATATTAATTTTGCTAATTGTGATAAAGGTGTGAGGTTATGTGAAAAAATTATTTAGTTTAGAGACCCATACTGAAATGTTTAGGGGTGAAATAGCAAAAGTCACAATGTCCTGGATTTGCTTCCAGCAAAGAGAGAGAAAAAAGAGATGAAGGAACCGTGACAAAATGTAGATAATCATTTAACCTAGGCAAGGGGCATGTGAAGTTGATTATATTTTTCTCCTTTATGGTGCGTGGGTGTATATGCCTGAAAGATTTTTATACTAACAATTTCTAAGATTCACAGTTACATGAAAAATGCTTATAAATGCAATTCAGTGAAAAGACAGAATACAGACCAGCCATAAACATTTAACTAGTAATGAGCTAAAAGGTTGATACTGAGATGCAAGTAATCAATTAAGATGTTCAAATTTGCAAATTATTTTATTTATATTTCACCGAAGAAGTAGCACACGGTCGAGATGCTAGGATATGCTTATAGGAATATTTTGAGCATGTTTAAGTAAACACACATGAAGTATGGCAGAAAAAAATAGTTTGAGAATCACTGTGGCTGAAACGTACACACACACCCATACGTGCCCAAACACAGGAAAAAGACCAAATGGGAACACACTATGTAGTTTATTCCATCGCGGTGGTTTTGCTCATGTGGTTGAACTAAATAAAGAATAGACAAATTTTTGTAATGTGGTTATGTTACTTTTAAAATGAAATTAAAGCCACAAAAGTTTAAAAAGTGAGATCTATGGTTTGGTATATGGAATTATTCTTAATAGATCCCGACTTTTACTGCCAAAACACAAATCTATTTCTCCACACGCTACCGCCTTTTGGGGGTTTTCAGAAGACGCGACTAGAAAAGCATAAGGATATTCACAAACATATTTGCAAATGTAATGTGAAAATTTAATATCATGTGACGAGAAAGGGATAATTTAGATGACCTTAGAAGTCATATAAATTTCTCCCTTCTTCCGACTTCAATGGTAATATTTAACATTATTCAATAATTAACTAATTAATGGTGATATTTAATAGTTGCCATTTCTATAGTATATAGTATATTTAACATAGTCAGGCACTTTTTAAGCACCCACAGTCACTCTCATGACACCCCTGTGGGATATGGGGTATTACTATCCCCGTTTAGAAGTTGGTGAAACTAAGACACAGAGAAGTTAAGTAACTTGTCTAAGACCACGCAGCTAGTAAGAAGTGGAGCCAAGATTTAAACCCGAGAAACCTGGCCCCGAGTCCGCCCTGTTATGTTCTAAGCTATATTAGTTCAAGTAATACTTCTATTGCATTTGTTCATTCACAGGTGAGAATCGAGCACCTTTGTCTCTTGCTGCAACACGCGCTCCTCCCCCACAGCCCAGGGACCTTCTAGCACCTTATGAAAAGAAGAGGCAGCTTGCCTTTATCGAGTCAAAGAGAGGGACATTAGTTTGCTGTTATTCAACTTATGCCTACACCGAACTCCCACGCGGCCCTTGGTAACTGAGCCCGCCCTGCCTGGATGGTGGATCATCCTCTCATTCAAACGCTCCACGAGCCTGAGTTGTTGTTGCCGGCAGGTCAGTTCAGGTGACGGGACAGAGCGGACCACCGTCTTGAATACGCTCACTGCCGGGGTCACTTCGGAAGCTAAGAACTAATGTCAAACCCGGTCACGGCCACAGACATTCTGCACGTGGGGCTTTGACGAGGACGCCTTCATTCGGCCTCACGGAGAAGCGAGGGTTTTCCTGCTGAGTTAATTTGCTCAGTAACGAAGTTTAGTCTTTAAAGAGACCCAGTGTCTTGAGGCCCCCTCTCTACCCGATGTCAAGCAGAACACTGCTCGTTAGACAAAGCATGCAGAATAGATTGGAAGGTTTTGGTACCGTCGAGGACACTGAATGACAGAGTGTGCAGGGGTGCAGCGTGTCGCCTGCCTCTCACAATAGTTTTCTGATGGCTTCAGGGGAGCTTATCAGTTGTCCTATCAGTTGACATTCTTGCTGTCCTGATTTCTGCAGCAATCATGCCTCTCCTCCTAATTTCCGGCCTCTAATTTGCTATGATTTGGGAAACCGTATAAGCATGCATGTCGCAAGCATGAATCTATGCATGAATCTATGTATGAATGTATGAACGTGTGGATACATATCCCTTTTCACAAAGGATCTGAGACAGCTTTTCTTTTAATTAATGCAATTAAAAAGGTAACGAAATTTTTAGGGAGTTTAAACAGTCGGAAAATAAGAATAGGTAACTAGCAAAGCCAACAACAGTATAACACAAAATCCGCAGACCCAGTCACCCCCTACAGTCGCAAGCACTAGGTAGCAAATATTGCTCTAAGCTTCCTGGAAGTCCTAGCAAAAATGAAAAAGGGATCAATTAGTTATAGGTCCACAATGCTCAGAAAATAAAAACAAGTCAGCTGTTCAGAAAAATTACTAACCACTCTTGGCATGAAGACCTCAGAGAGTTTTTTTCATGGTGTTCAGAAAATGGATGATGTAAGAAAATAGATAACATCTTCGATGGCATTCTGACAATAGATAGTATAATACATTTCAAACAACGTTCCTTCTTAAATCCCTTAATATAAGCCAAAAGCAAATACACAAGAACATTTGAAAAACCTGTAAAGTAAGAGCGAGCACAATTGGGCTGAGGAACTGTGAAACTCAGAGACATGCACAAACTTTAATGCATGAACTATTTTCCTGGATCTAAGGCTGCAGTACATATTCCGGATGGTCAAATTCCAGAGATGTAGGTTTATAAACACTTATACCTATTTTTTGGTGAAATCTGTTTCCTTCAGGTAGCACTTATTTAGAAACCCATTGAATACCCCTGGCCATTTGATCTAGTTAGTTCTCAAACCCTGCGTTTGCTGTTGTCCTCATTTTATGAGAAGGGACAAAGAAATCTGATCATCTGAGTTTTCTTTATACTCCTCAGCTTCCAAAACATCAATGAAAAGATAAGATTCAAAGATTTTCTTAAAAAAGAAAATTTCTAAATTTGTCAATTAGCAGAGTGAATTGAATAAAGACAGACTGGAATTCACCCGTTAACTAGGAGATATTCTTTCTTTCTGAGCTGTTCTCTGAAGTGAATTTAATCAAAAGTTTATTCAGTGAATCTCAAAGCAAATCCACCAGCTCACTTTACCTTCCATTTATGTCCCTAACAACAGGACGTGGGGACTGTTCCTTGCTTTCATTCTTTACTTGTCCAGCACCTACTGTATGTGGGGAATGTTTGCGAGTATGGATTCTCGGCACCACACAATGAACGCCCTACACAATGAACGCCCTACACCACACCGCAGCACAATCGCTTGGCTAGCGAGTAAAGCTTTTTCATCCCGCTGAGTTCAAAGTTCAAAATTTATTTCTCCGCTTAATGCGATGCTAGTGCAAGTGTGTTTAATATATTCATTCTAAATGCCATCAGAGGATGGTGGTGTTAACATTTTGGCTTTGTTTGGACAGCTTTTGTGCAAGTGCAAACACTGAGTGTATGACATCTAATGAGATTAGGCGCTTACTGCAAAATTAAAGGCGGGAGACTCGACTTCAAACACAGCACCGCAGTGCAAATCCCTTCCTTACTCTAGTTCGTGGGCCATTTCAGCAAACTAAAGTTTGAGAATCACCTTTACTAAAAGATTTTCCTCGTGGCAACCCTTTGTTAGAATACTTGATATTAAATACCTCCTAAAAAGTACGTTTTGTTTTGTTTTTTTACTTTTTTAAATCATCATTAAAGAGCACTATAATTAAAAAGAATGAAATTGAGTCGAGACAAGTAAGAATTAACCAAAAGCTTTCTACCGACCCAGAATTAAACAGGAATCCTTTAAAAGCTGTGGATTTTAAGTGTGGTTTTGTTTTGTTTTCACAAAAATAGAGAGAACAACAAAAGAAATCTGATTCCATCACAACATTGATAATAAATCTTGTGATTTTTTTTTTCCGGCACAATTAACATTTAATAAGAGCTTACTTATGTCCCAGGCACTTTTCTGAGTGATTTTTATGTATTAAATTAATTTTAACCACAACCTTACGAGACCATTAATATTATTAGTCCCGATTTACAGGTGAGAAAACAAAAACTTACTAAACTTAAACTGTGGTTTATTAAACCAGAATAATAGACCCAGGCAGGGTAAGGTAGGAGATATATGTTGAAAAGCTGAGCTAGAAAGAACCTTGAATCTAATCGCAAGTATTTTTAACTTCAAACAAGAGATACAAAGGACCCTCCCAAGAAGAGATAAAAACAAATCCATATTATCTAAGAATCACTACCCCGGGCATAAACCAGATTATAAAAAGGGGCCATGCAAGCTTCCCTATGGCAATCCATGGATGACATGGTTAGGAAGAAGGAAAAATCAGAGGTCAACTCTGAGCCTTCTCGGTTGCAGGGGACACTGAGGAGGAACGGAGGGATGGATGAAAGATGCCTTTCACACAACACACCTAGCGACCCAGCTCCAGAACCGCCAATGGAAGTCAGAGGTTAGTTGCAGCAAATCATGACACAGAGAAAGCGCTAACTTCCGTTTGGGGACGTAACTATTAGGTTCAGTCCCACCAAATAGCCGCTTGACCATTTTTACCTGCTGAATTTCACGTGTGCAACCCAAGGTGTGGAGATTGTCAAGCAGAGAGGCTTCTGATGACAGCGTTTTACGTCAGACGAGGGTCCGCTGCAGTGAGGGCCGCAGGAATGGATTTATGAGTCATCGTGGCATGGGTGATCACCTGAAGCCATGTCAGGAGCTGCATTCCCAGGGGTAGAAAAGAAGAGGGTGGCTAGAAATGCCTACGGTTGGAAGAGAGAAAGAAGCCAGTGACATGTGAGGACAAACAAGAGACAATATAGCAAAACTCTAAAAAAAAAAATCACTTCTTTC
>CM053512.1:2650994-2667245 GCA_028627145.1 Eidolon dupreanum | reverse complement strand
TGCCATTTTTTGTGTGTAAAAATGGTTCACTATTGACTATTTCATATGGTTCGACCTCTGTAATTTAAAGGTATGTTCGGCAGCCATCTTGGCATTGTTGGATCCAAGCTCTTATGCATGTGCCATTAAGAGGGGACGTCGTTAAGGAAAACTGGTGCAAACAGATGAGGAAAGGCACTCTATTGGAGAAGAAAAGTTAAATCAGAACCCCAAGGTCTCCTAGTACCTCGCCCCTCGCCGAGAGGGTTGGGAGGCGCACCCACTTCTCAAGGTTCTTAGATACTAATCAGAAGGTGGCTTTGTCCCTTTGTGCATGCATGCGTCATGGCGACGGGAGACTTGGGTTCCACAGAGTCCTTCATAATACCCAGGGAAGGGTCACAGTACAGACTGGCCTTCTGTCTGCTGGTGGCTCTGAGTTCTGAGCCTTGGAGGGAGGGGGGTTACCACTGAGCAGATTCAGATATTTGAGTTTATTATTTCGTCCAGAGATAATGGGGCAAGACCATACGGCTCTTATTTACATGATTATTAAGAAATTAGATATGACTTATTAAAAGGCCAATTGATGAATTCTCTATGCAGAATCTAACTTCTCGGTGAACAGGCGTCTGGCTCAGCTGGCCAATGCATTCCCATTCGAGAATTCTGACCTAAACAGAAATATGGTAATTAACAGTCGGAGGAAGGTTTGTTTAAAAGTACTTTTTCTTCTCATTATGCTAGTCTCTGAAATTATTTTTCTCCACTGAAAAGAAACACTTGCCAAGTCGGCGATCTGTTGCACTTAGCCCCGAGCGAGGTGTGAGAAGGCCGCCCTCCTTCCTGCTCAGTGTCAGCATCAGTAACTTACTCTCTTTTCTCTTTTTCTCTCTTATGTTCAAGGCACTGCCGCTCTGCTTAGACTGTCACGTCACCAAACCTTTTCGCTCCGACACACTGAACAGACAGAAAGGCCTGGGTTCGAGCCGTGGCCACCTTTGACCCCGATTTGTGTGCTGGGGCCTGGGAGAGTTGTTGCTTAGTTGCTCTGACCCTCACTTTCTCAATCTATAAAAATACGAACAGTAATAGTGCCCAGCACAAGGGTTCCGTGGGGATGAAGCCAGGTGCCGTGAAAGCACCTTGGGCTGCATACCTGGCACCAGGTGCTGAATAAAGGTTGACTTCGTCATCTTCTTTGGAAGGCATCGTACCTGCGGGTGCTGGCTACACACCTAGTAAAGTAATTGCATTTTCATTGGTCTTTCCTTGATGAAATAGAGCAAGAACTCTTGACTGTCGTGGCAAATAATCTCAAGTCACATTGTCGGATGGGCCGCTGTGGGGAAATCCTCTCCGAGCCAGCGCTTGTCTGTTAATGACCATATTTCTGTTTAGGAAAAAAAGGCTTCTTTTTCTGAGAAGGGCCGTGGCTGTTATATTGTCATTGTTGGCAAGTTTTATGAACATAAAATTTGCAGTAATCCTTGCTGGGACTTCCTTTGCCTCCCCAGCAGTTGAGTGGCTCAGCAGTGGGGCAGTAATTTCAACGTTTCGTGTGGATTTTGGTTCGTGAACGTCCGAGGATGGCCCTTTGTCATGTAGCTGCCGTTTGACGGTTACTTTTATAGGCTTGTAGTACTTCCTGCTCGCATGTTTTTAAATGGTTGGAGCCAGTGAAAGCTTTTGGAAATAAATCTGTCTTGAGCAGTATATAGCAACTTCTCTTTGAGTAATAGCTGGTTTAAGATCTGGTCTAACTTTCCTTTTTCTTGTCTATGGATTTATTTATTTATTTTTTGCACACACTTTTGAAAGCTAAGAGGTTTTCGTTTTTTTAAAAAGCCCTTGTAAAGATAAAAGATACGAGATATGAGGTTTCAGAAGAAATAAAAACAAAAACAAAACAATACAACTACGAAGTTTCTCTGTCAAAGGTCTGGAAAGTACAGTTTTTGGATAGATTTTTGAGAAACCTGTTTTGCATTAAAATACCAAATAAAACAAAATGATGGATTGTTTTGGCACCACTTAGGTTGCGCTTATGTGATGAGAACCGTACATAGGAGACAGCCAGTTATGGTCATAGTTGACAGATTTTGGGTCCTGTCTCCTTTTTCAGCATAGTAACATCCCAGGGGGTGAGGAGTTTTTCCAAGATTCTTATGCCAGGAACAATGCAAACTTCTGCTGGTTCGGGCTGACACTCTCTTCCCAGTTATGTAGACAATCTGTACGTTGTGGTCTTGCCTGGCATAGCGAGTTAGTTCCTGTGACTTTCTGGGCAATGTGTTACCATCATGGACTGTGCATTATTTTTTGCAACGTAAACGTTGCCTTAAAGTGTTGCTCGGATTTGAACGAGAGGTAGGGGCGGAGGTTTTCAGGTGGAGCAGAGACCTGAAGCAAGAAGAAAATGATGTAGAACATGTCCTAGGAAAAGCGATGATTCGTGTAATCGGAGTATGGGTTATATCTAGGGGTTTTCGGGGAGATAATGCTCGAAAAGGTATTTTGGGGACCTATTGGAAAGGCTTTGAGTGCCAGAATAAGGAACTGGTATTTAATTGACTTAATTTTTGGCAATGTGGACCAATTTTAATCTGGTGAAACACATCGGAGAAACTCTTAAGGAAACCCCTAAGGAGGCCAGTGGTTTAGGGGAGAGGTGATGAGGTTCGATTGGCTGGAGGTGATGACAGGAAGGAAGCATGCTGACAGTGCCTCGATTCTGCCACATTACACTTAATACACTTGTAACACAATGTGACGTATGTCACTGAGGGATCTTTTGTCAACCTATTAACAAAAATTAATAGCCTAACATGAACTCCAAGGTTAAAAGAGGAATAAAATGAACTCAACAAATATTTATGTTTGTTAGGTCTATGTGAGGAGATGATGGCACTACAAATTTATATACCAGGTGGAGATTTAACTGAAGGATGATTATCGAAGTCAGTCAAAACCTAATGATACCTGGGGACCATCAACAAAATGAAAAGGCATCCTGCTGAATGACAGAAGATATTCACCAATGATCTGTCTGATAAGATCCAAATTTTATAAAGTACTCATACAACTTAATACCAAAAAACCACACAGTCCAATTAAAAAATGGGCAGAAGACCTGAATAGATGTTTCATCATAGAGGATATACAGATGGCCAATAGACATGAAAAGATGCTCGACATCACTATTCATGAAAGGAATGCAAATTAAAACCACAATGTGATATTACTTCACACACATCAGAATAGCTATCATCAATAAATCAACGAACAACAAAGGTTGTTGAGGATGTGGAGAAAAGGGAACCCTTGTACACTGTTGGTGGGATTGAAATTGGTACAGCCACTATGGAAAACAGTATGGAGAGTCCTCAAAAATTCAAATAGAGGACTGTTTTATGACCCAGCAATTCCAATTCTGGGTATTTAGCCAAAGAAATTGAAAACACTAATTTGAAAAGATATATGCATCCCTATATTCATTGAAGCATTATTTATAGTAGCCAAGATATGAGGGCAATCTGAATATTCATCAACAGACAACTGGATGAAGAAGATGTTATTTATACATACACATATGATATATGTCATATATCATATATATAATATAGATATATATTATATATGATACATATGAGTATATATGATACACACACACTCACACACACACGATGGAATATTACTCAGCCATTTGCGACAACATGGTAGACCTAGAGGGTATTCTGCTAAGAGAAATAAATCAGAGAAAGACAAATACCATATGATTTCACTTATATGTGGAATCTGAGAAACAAAATAAACATGAACAAAACAAAAACAGACTCACAGATACAGAGAACAAACTGATGGTTGCCAGATGGGAGGAAGTTTGGGGACTGGATGGAAAAAGGGAAGGGATTAAGAAATACAAATTGGCA
This sequence comes from Eidolon dupreanum, assembly GCA_028627145.1. Lineage (NCBI taxonomy): Eukaryota > Metazoa > Chordata > Mammalia > Chiroptera > Pteropodidae > Eidolon > Eidolon dupreanum. The sequence continues at coordinate 2,663,334 of CM053512.1, read as the reverse complement.
GTCACAAAATAGTCACGGAAATATGAAGTACAGCAGAAGAATACAGTCAAGAGTATTGTAATAACCATGTATAGTGCCAGGTGGGGACTACACCAATTTGGGGGATCACCTTGTAAATTATATAAATGTCTAACCACTATGACATGCACCTGAAACCAATATAATATTGACTGTCAACTGTGATTGAAATAAAAATTAAAATAAACAGAACAAAAACAAAACCCTAATAACACTTGTTCGGCAGTGCAGAGCTTTTAACATTTATTCCCTTTTTACCTCATTTCATCTTTACAATAGTTCTGCGAGGTAGTTCCTAGTGTCCTCATTTTGTAGAAACTGAGGCATAAGGAGGATAAGGACCTCGTTCGGAGTATAAAGGTGGCAGAAACCAGACTCCAAAACCACGTTTCCAGGGTCCACGTCCGGTTCCTGCCATTTTTTCTCAATTTCAGCTATACTCGATGACCCGTTAATTTGCGATTTAATAAATTTGTTTGCTAATGTGGCCTGTTCATCATTTTCACAAGGGAATGTTAAACCGCCCCCCCCCCCAGACCTCTTTGTTTTCTGCATAAGCTTCCAAGGGCAGTAGGAGAACTGCATCGTGAATCACTTGCTCCTTGTCACTGCCGCTGAGTGAAGGAGAGAATGTCAGCACGTTGATGTTGAGCGTATTCGAATGAACCCCTGTGGCACATCCAACGGCAGGCCAGAACCTTTACGTGCTCAGTAAATGTTAGTCGATGAGCATCGTTCCCGAGAATAAGAAAGATGCTTGGAATGGACCTTCAATGAAACATTAAATGGTCTCCTAGCGGCTTGAGACTCACGGTGCTTTTCTAAGCGTCTCCTTTATGGCAAGGCCCTTGGGAACCTTAGCTCCTTTAATTTTATCGTTTGTAACATTTGATATGTTATTTGGAGTAAATTGAAAGCATTCCTTGAAGTACCTCTTTCTAGTCCCTCCCATTTTTCACTCAAAATATAGTTCTCGTTTTAACGTGCAGTTTAATTCCCGACTTTCAACTGAGCTCGCAGAATCAAGATTTAAGGTTTATCAGTGGTTCGTCTATAGAAAACCCAGTCATAAGGACCCTTCCAACGACCCCCTTCTCTAGCTGAATACCAGCAAATCCCTATGTTGGTATACAAGGAGTGGAAGAATCACCCAGATGAGCCCCAACCAAATTATGGGCCCATGAAATTGTGACAAGGAATAAAATGGTGGTTGTGCTAAGCCACTAAGTTTTGAGGTAGTTTGTTTTGCAGAAATAGATGAGTGGAACAGAATTTGGTACCAGAGGTAGGATTGAGAGAATACCTACACGCCCGAAGAAGTCGCTAAGAGTTAAGGGGTTAAGCACTGACCTACCTGGTATCCGGATGCAAAGGGAAGACTTTCTGCTGGTCTGAAAATACCTGAATGTGTGTGTGTGTGTGTGTGTGTGTCTGTAAGCTACACAGCACTTAAAGACCCACCCCAGAGAGAATTAGTACTTGGAAGACAATCCCAGGAGATACCTGTGGGTAGGGGTATGGGGAGGTGAGGCAGGAAAAGGAGAAACAGGGGTGCATTACCGAGCCAGAGTTCCCTGGGGAACTCTGGGAAATGCTTTAGAACAGATATCTCAGGGTTACCCCATCTGAGCCACAAGGGAGCTGTGGGATCCATATAAGCCCATTACTACTCTCAGTATCAAAAACTGATTTTAGTTGGTTAAAGTCGAAAAGAAACTTCTTAAAAAGATACTGAATAGTTCATAGAATTGTCAGAAAGATTCTGGGCTTGAAGGCCGTGTATCTGGGAACAATGCCCCAAGTCGTACTGTGAAAGGGACTCAGCGAAGACCCTTCCGGGCTGCTGGCTGCACCACTAGACCCCCTTGCACGGGTCCTGCGGCTTGAGGCCCCGCCGTGGCCGCCTCTGGGAAGAGGATCCAGCTACGCATGCTGCCCGCTGCCCGCTCGTCCTGACACAGGACTAGGCGTCGGTTCCACGCCTCAGGCCGGTGACTTCCGTCCTCAGAACCTATGCCACGTGCCAGTCAGGGAGACTCAGACACCCGACACCTTTAGCCTCTATGATGGGCAGGGGCCTCAGGTGCTGGGAGGTCAAAGGGTGACAAAGGCCACAGCTGGACTTTTCTTTCTTTCGGTTTCTTCTCTCTCTTCTGTTGAGCAAAATCTCCTCGTGCTTCAGGGTTCAGTTTCCATCCCACTGCCTCCGTGAAATTCCCTCGGACTCCTCTTGTCCTGGTTTTCTTTCTCTTCCGAATGTCTACACTACTTATATGGCCAGAATGAGTTATGAAAACAAAATATCTAAAAGTTGACTTCGTGTCATTAGACTTGAACCTCATTCTGCCAGGGAACTGTTGTGACTGGAAGAATATCTGGTGGCATTTTTTGAATCGTTGGTGGAGCAACGGCTCATCTGCAAGGTAGAAATAAGACTGTACAGGTAGCTTCCTTTCCTTCCACCCAGCCCACTCCCCTCGTTCCGTCTTTTGCTGACCTAATAGGCAACACTTCTCTGCCATTGCTAATATTCCGTGTTATTTTCTTGTCTCCTTAACTGGAAGGGAGCCCCGCGGAGCAGAGTAACCATCCATAACGTGGTGCAAACAGTATGTACTTATGATTGGTTGAGAATAAATATGCCTGAAAAATGCAACATTTGATGGCATCTTTGGGTCCCGTAATCCAAGCAGATATTTCCTCAATGCCAAAAAACCTCATTTATAAAAACAGTAATAAAGCTGCCTCCCCTTCCTGTAAAGCTTTCCCTTCGGGTAGGGATTGACAGGGAGATACTTTCTACAGAGTTGATGAGCCTCTTAGGGTTGCTGGGTCCACGGCCCGCAAAGCAAAGGGTCCCTGCATGCGTCTACACACCAGGTCGACTGCATAATCCTTTAAGACGCTTTTCAACAGATTCATTTTCATGGGGCCGAGGAGCAAGTTTTCGGTACTAAACAGTCGGTTTGTCAGACTCGTCTTCATGGGGAGGCACGCCTCTTCTAATTATTGATGTCTACGATAAGAACTTATTTGAAAGACTGGTATGTGATTGCTCAGCAAAAGTGCCTGAAATGTCTGGTACGGTTTTCTTTCAAAGGAAAAAAGTAAATGATACATCTTTTTTTTAAAGTGATGTGGGGGTTGTGTGCATATTCATAAATGGAATCCTCCTTGGCAATGACAAGGAACGACCTGCCACGGTAGAAACAGGCCGGAGTCTCAAGCACCCTGCGCTAAGCGAGGACGCTGTACTCAAAAGGTGGCAAACGGTGTGATTTCACTTTTATGACATGCGGAACCCACGCCTAGGGACAGCAAACAGCGGTTCCCAGGGGCTGGCGGGCAGGCGGGGCTGATACACGGGCCGGTGGGGTGTTTGCTCTCTACCTTGGCCGTGCTGCTTCCGTGGCTGTACGCTTTGTCGAAACTCACAGAACCATACACTCAAAGGGGTGATGTTGACGTATGTAAATTATACCTTCATACAAAAAAACAAAAAAATTCAATTCATCCTGGGATGGAGACAGCGGCTAAACCCTGAGAATACAGAGATCAATAAGAAGATAAGTCAGCCGAAGAGGTGGACTAAAGGGGCACAGCTGAACTTGAGACAAGTCGTGCCTCGATGTTTTGTAACAGAGACGTAACGAAGTGCTAGGGTAGCACGCAGAAGGTTGCAATGAACTGCAACGTGTGCGTGTGCACGTGTGTGCACACTCATTTCGGGGTAGGCGGGTATGTAAAGCAGGGAGAGCCTCCCAGATGAAGTGACCCTTGATAGGTGAAAAAAAACTTCCCCAATAGAGAAAGTTGGGTGAGGGAGAGGGAGCAGGGACCTCAAAATCACAGTGGCGCACGTAAAGAGAGTAAGTGAGGAGTTATTCCCAAAATATATGGGAAAAAGGCAAACGTGAACTTTTCATAAAGAAACCAGTTGAAATTCGTTTATCCGAAGGAGAAGAAAAACAAGCCTCATTGGAAACACGCGAGCTGTGCTTTTCCTTAGCGGCAGCTGCTAAGCACACAGGGGGGCTGGCAGAGAGCAGGTGATCCATCCTGTGACTGCGAGGGCACACCCTGTGTGCGCCCGAGGCCAAGAGAGAATGACAGTAGCTCGCTGGCCTGGCAGCCTACGCTGGACCGGTCTAGGAGGTGGAAGTCGCGAGTACATATTTCTGGGCAAACACTAACCAAGATTGAAACCCAGGTTTGAAGAAAAATAACAGGCTGGAATCTCCAGACGTATTCTGTGGCTGGACTGCAAACAGGAGTCGGACACTAAGGATGCCGAGAGCTCAGGTAGAACCCTGAGAAGACAGGACGTAAAACTGGGGAAGAAACCTTCATCTCACCTGCCCGCAGCGTGTGCTCTGTGACACGCAGGGCGCCGTCCACATCCGAATGGGGAGAAGCTATGTTCCCTGCAGCAAAGCCAGAGCCACTACGCGGGGCCCGTTGTCTGCCCGGCAGGGGCGACCGAATCTACACGCCCGTGTGGTCTGAGAGCTCGCCGCCGTGCACCCGAAGGCCTCTGCTTGGCAGCACCTCCAAGAGCGAATCATTGCTACCACCATCGGAACAATTCGGGTTCCGTGCTGTGGTTTCGCAGCTTCCATTTTTAAAACGTCTTAGGCCGAACCGTGATGTGTCCAGTCTAGGTTGGACATACTTAAAATGAAACAGCTAAGCTAAAATTAGCTTGACATCAAGATGGCGTGTGTTCCTTCCCCCTGTGTTTATAGCTGACTACAGTCATTATACAGAAGGCATCCGATCCTTCTTGTGTACTCCAGGGACCAGGATGGGCAGTGGCAGGAACCAAAAAAAGTTGGAAGAGTTTTTCCAAAGGCGGATGGCCGTAACTGCGTCTGCAGCGGCGCCTGCCCCTCCGTGAGGACAGCCGCGTGGGGAGGAGGACGTCTCACCGCACAGCTGTTTAAGCTTCAGTTTTTCTGCAGTTAATCAAGAGCGTTGGGACCGTTTCTAAAAGTATTGCTTAGAAGCCCAGAATTGGACTTGCATCACCATCACGGAAGTGTATGTAAGGAAACTTCCTCTTAGAGTTTTTTCACCGACTAACTTATCTCCTGACCTACCCAAGAGGTGAAGGTAAATTCACCCACCATGATGGAGAGTGAAGAATTTTGGATTAGAGTCAGAAGATCTGGATTTTAGTCCAGTTTCCGTCTCTAGCAAGTTGCATGGTTTGGGTTTCAGTTTCATCTGATAAATTTAGAGAGTTGGACAGATAGTCTTCCAGTTCAGAGTTCTGATATTTCCCAACTCTTCTGAGGGAAGAAAGATAATTTTCATCATTCTCATCGCATGACAATTGCAGAGGAAAAAAGCAAATCTTCTATTACCCCTATAAAATCAATATTTTGATTTTTTTTTTCAATTCCAGAATATGTGAAAAACTGCTACACTTCAGGGATAAGATTTCTTATGAGACAACATCCGTTATCCTTGACCTTGTCTGGCATTTGACTTTGAAATTCTAGGTGATATATATTTGGTTGTTTTGTGTCATTCTAATTCTACTATCATTCATTTGACTGAGACATGTCGTTAAGCAGACAGAGGTACAAGCTTTTTTGATCATAGGCTGTACTGTATATCATATTTCTTCTTTGATTTTACTAGTTTAGTTTTCAAAGTCACGGCCTTTAAGTTTGTCGCAGAGGGATGCTTCATGGGTTATGTTAAGTACCCATGTAAAATGAGAATTAAAGTTGCTTCTCGTCTTAGCTGTTTACTTCTAATGCATTATTAGAATCTTTTTACTGCCTTCTTCCCTGAATATTTATTATACTGTGGTTACTAGGGAAGAATGATCTCTGGTGGCATATGTCCCTGTTATCTTGTGAATAATCACAGATGTGGAGAGGAGGCAAATGCAAAAAAAAAAAAAAAAAAAAAAAAAAAAAAATCAGGGCTTTTAACACCAGGAGGATGTTGAAGATGAGATGAGTGTATTCACAGGAAGACACCCAGTTCCGAAGCACCCTTTTTATGTCGTGACTCATTGCCCATGAAAACTCTTCGTGACAGTGGCCAGTTATTTAATGACTCCTAGGGGATCTTTTAGATGAAGAGTTGTCAACTTTTTCTGTACAAGGTCAGATCATATGTATACTGGGCTTCGTGGGCCATGAGATTTCTGTCCCAACGACCCAACTCTGCTTCTGTAGAATGAAAGCAGCCATGGCGATATGTAAATGAACGGGTGTGCTGTGTCCCAGTGAAATTGTATTTAGAAAGGCAGGCAGTGGGCTGGACTCGGGGCTCTAGTTTTCTGATTATTGAGTTCATCCACTTCGTCATCCACTTCAGTCACAAACACTTATTGCACCTCTATTGTGCGGTGAATAGTAGAGTTAGGGTCAGTGTTAAAGTCAAGAAGAGAGGGAGACAAGCTTGAGCACTGGCGGCCCACAGTCCAGCCTCGGCTCGCTGACCAGAGAAAGACCAGCGTTTAAAAGAGAAAACTGAAAAAATATAGTAACGATGGTCATGACGTCTTTTGATTCCGCAAGTGCACTCTTCAGTTGTATCTAAATTTTTTAAGTGTCCACGTGGATCAACTTATTTTTAGTTATTTTGCACCTTTTCTTTTTGATCTACTCTGACCAAAAAAAAAAAAAAAAGAAGTGAAATTAAAATCAAATTCCTGAGCACTTCTGAATATTCAAGCGCCCTTTTGGTGACATCAGTTGGTTATTTAGAGAGTTTTAGAAATTCTAAGATGTCAGGTGACAGGCTCATTCTAAGCCAAGCCAGATTCTTTCTTATGGTTTATGTGTGTTTTAAACGAGCCAATGTTTGTGGAAACACGGGTATGTATATTAACTTTTTTCCTCTAGTATTGACCCAACCTGAGCTAGATAAGACTAATTTGCATCGGATCCATTTTCATTGTTTCTACTTTCAGGTTTGAGCATCCAGTTTCTCTTGGTGATCCCAGATGAAATAAAACTTAGAAAATTCAGGAGATGGATGGACCTGTAGTCCTAATATAACTGCTTATTTTTTTCTTTGTTTTGACTCTAGCTATCCTCCCTGACAGAAGGCTAAACAGAAGTGTGGTTCATGAATTTGATGATTGCTCGACATCTTAGCTTCTACCGAGGGGTTAATTTTAGAGTAACAGATCCATGCATAGGGATGCGAAAAGGAATGATTATGTACTGTTATCTTTTTTCTTGAGTGTTCAAAAAACTCGCTTCTTTGACTTAGGGCCTATTGAAATACATGCATTTTATACGGCAGAGGGGTATTTTGTTGGCTATTAACTTCTCATCGTAGATTTGATGATATCGTGGTTCACAGAGAGAGAGAGAGAGAGAAAGAGAGAGAGAGAGAGAGAGAGGGGGCCCAAGGGTCCAGAGCCCCAGATATTTTTAAGAAGGAGGAAGGAGTCGTAATTTGTTCTCTCTTTTACTGTACCATTTTCTCCCTCTCTTTCAGTAACACTGACAAGACAAACATTTTCTAGGGGTGGTAGATCGTGGGAAGGTAAATACATGGGAGAAACTCATGAAGATAGGAGTCATTTTAGTAAGGTTTGTCGTGCAGACTCCGGGGTGCTATCGCTAGTGATCAAAGCCATTCCTGGGGGTTGAGAGCCCGTCCCCTCTGCCTGGGATGGGAGAGGGGAAGGAGGGAACTGTCACAAAGGCAAATTTATGCTCTGCTTTTAGGAAGAAAAAGGGAGGGTGGAGAGTTCCTCCTGTTTCTTAGTTGTCTTCGTTTCAAAATAATCCTTATGCCCAAGTGAGATATTTTGAGGTGGATTTTTCTGATCCCCTGCAATCCCTAATCTTCATTTTCTTTATCTGTAATGAAGATAATGTTACCTTCAGAGCTACTGTGAGAATGGAATGAAATAGTGTCTGCGAAAGCATTTTTGAGACCTAGAAAGCATTCTGCAAATGTAAGGGTTTACTCTTACATTTTCGGTTGCATATTCTTTCCTCAAATTGAAATCTCAATTTCTTATAAAATTCACAATGAAATTGAATTTTGGAATAGAGATGAGAAAAAATGAAGCAGCAAATAAACATCCTTGTGTAGCTTTCTAAAAACACATTTATCCTTTCACTGCCAATAAAGAGCCTAGGAAGATAAGAATGGAACTAATTATCTGCAAATATCCTTGACTCCTCTACTTCCCATCTGAATTTAATTCTGAAAAAAAGAGACCTTGATGGATTCCTGCCTTCAGGTATAATTACCTCAAAATTGACTGACATTTAAAGCACACATAACACTTTTTAGCTTAAATTAGAGTAAATTGGTAGAATTTATTTGATGGGTAGTTTTGGGGGTGATTGGAGGCATGACAATATACCGAGCATATCATTTCCTGCTGATGCTAAGATTTAACCCCTATCAGAGAACTCTGTATTTAGGATGAAATCATTTAAAAATGCAGCCCAATGATTGCTGTGAAATAATCAATCCAGTGGGTGGGAGATGCTCTGAGAGGAAAAAAAAATTGTCACTGACAAGAGCAGAAACCCCAAATTCACAGTTTTATTTAAAACAAGCTGGAAGCTCTTCTCGATTTCAGAATATTAAAATTCTTTTCCTTAGAATATTTTTTGACATCGATGCTATGAACACCAACAAGAAACGTATTATGCAAGAAGCGTTGTATACCAACTTTAAAGAGTATGAATATGAACATTCATCTGAGTGTCTTTAGTGATCGCTTTAAATTGTCCCATACTTGTGATTTCTCCTTCTTTACAGTTTTAACTTTATTTTTTTTCTGGGTTAGGCTAGCTCATAGTTTTGTTATCTCATTAGTTATTTCAAAGAATCGGTTCTTAGATTTATTTGTCACTAATACTCTTTTCTTTGGTCATTCTAATATCATTAGCTTTATTTTTTTTTATTTATAATAATTTTTCTTCCTTTTTTACACTTTCTTAATTTTATTTTCTTGTTCTTTTTCTAACATAGGGAATTGAATGTTCAGCTTATTTTTACTCTTTCTTATTTAATAATATGTTTATTATTTTGGATTGAACTGTAAGAGTTTTAGCTCATCCCATTTTTAAAAAAATATGTAGTGAATTTTGTTGTTAGTTTGTATGTATTTCCAAATTTTAGTTTTGTTTTTTTTCTTTGACCTAACTGTTGATTTCATAATTTTCATGAGATTGGTTTTCTTCTTCTTCTTGTCTTTCTCTCCTCTTTCTCTTTTTTACTTATAGTTTAATATCATTGAAGGTCACAGTCAGATAATATGTTCTTTGCTATTTCTAGTTTTCTTTTTGTTTTGATTTATGTTCAGAATTTTACAAACGTCCCATGAAATTTTGGAAAGCAGGTGCATTATTTTTTACTAGGCTAGCAAGTTCTATAACGTTCATGTTCATCGATTATATGATTAAAATCCAGCATTCTAAATTATTTTTTGTCTAATTGATTTTCCGTGGACTAACTACAATTGTGATTTTCCTAATCTTATGTGTTAGTCTATTTTTCTTTGCATTCACTATGGTCTATGTATTATGAATTTTAATATAATTATTTTGGGCATCAAGACCATTCTAATCTCATTGTGGATAATTATCATAAAGTTTCCTTTTTGTTTTATTTAATACTTTTGCTTGAATTTAACCCCTCATGTTAATGCTGTGACCTACCACTTATGATGGTATTGCAAATGTAATCATTGTAAATTGGATGAACCAAGTAAACTGTCGCTTCTCTATTTGCCACGTGAGCTAATTTTCTTCCTAAGCCTTTATTCTGCTAGAAAGGGAGGGCACCGGAATGCCAATGAATAGTATTCCAATCTTCTTTGGATTACTTCTGCTCCTTTGAGTGAACACCAGGATTTTGGATGCCCCCCTCTCCCTGCATCTCCCCGAGACGGCATCCTGGACATGAGGTCGTTTTAGTCCCGTGGCAGGCTCTGCCATCATTTTCCCGCACCTTGGTCGCTGCCGCCAGGCTCTGTGGGGGCGGGGCGGACGCCGGCTGGGCTCCTGGGCGTGCGGCTGCTGGCGCTGGGCTGGGAGACGCTCGCTTCTGTGGCCTCTGCTCTTTCCAATGCCAGGTCTCGGTCGTTCCCGCAGCCTGTCTAGTTCTTCCGGTCCCCCTCTAAGGCACACGAAAACGTATGGATATTCTGCCTGCTGCAGACAGACTTTGGGGAGCCATCCATCACCCCAGGTTCTGCCAGTCCACGTTTCCTATTTTTCCAGCGTCGTCTGGGCATGGCACCAGGCAGGGGGATGGGTAGGGGCGAGCCGCCTTCTGCAGGGCATGCGGGGGGAAGAGGGCCCCCAGTTCGATATTTTCGGCTCCCTCCATACTTACGGGAATGTTTTTATGGCTTTATCCCTTTTCATGTCCATCGCAGAAGTTTTGACTTTTCTGTGTCACTCTGTGCTTTAAATCAGAGATGAATGTAAAGCACCATTTACAAAAAGCACAATGTAATCTGAACATCTTTTTCCTTTCATAAATATGTTCTCCTCAGTGACCTATGTTGTTGATCTACGAACACATCCTGTTGATTTTATCTTCGAAACCTCTTCCAGCTCCATCTACTTTTTGTCCCCACCACGACCATCCTAATGGAAGCTACCTTCTTTTCTGCTCATTTCGTCTGAGTCTGGATAATCGCAGGAGCCTCCAGATTTATCTCCCCAATTCTAATCTGCATAGCAGCCACAGCGATTATTTAAAAATACAAACGAGGTCACGTGAGTTTGCAAGACCCACAAAAGCATCCCTCGAACTAAAATTCAGATGCCCTCCCCGCTTCTGCACGGGCTGTGTTCGCTGGCCACGGCCCGCCCGGCGGCCTCACCTCCTGCCCATTTTTTCCCTGCTGACTTCCATCCAGCCAAAGTACGCTGACATTTCTTCTGCTCCGGAACTGGACAGGCTCCTTCCTGCCTGGAGCTTCGGGGCTGGTTTTCCCTGACGGTAGAATGCCCTTTCTCCATGACTTCTTAGGGTTGGCTCCTCCCGGGTCTTGCTTTCAATGGTCTCATCCTTAGAGAGGCCTTCTCTGTCAACCAGTCTAAATGATCTTTCAACTGCATTTTATTACATTCTTTCTTTTTTTATATATTCATCATAGCACATAGGACTCTCTGGTTAGTCTTTTTGATGTATGTATTTGTCTGTCTCCAGCAGTGATATGTAAGCTCTGTGAGAGTTGGAACACATCTGTGAGTTATCACTACTTCTACTAATAATGCTAATGATAGAAAAATAATATAGCAGCTTCTCGGATTCTTCAGTCTGGTCCTGTTCTCAGTTTTTTTTTTTCATATATTAGGCCTTTGATCTTCGTTGTGACGTCATGAGGTTGTGCTGTTATTATCCCCCGTTTTATAGTTGAAAGAACTGAGAGACAGAGAATTCCAGTGACTTATCCAAGTTCACACAACTATGAAATGGTAAAGGTTGGGATCTGAACCCAGGCAAGGTGGCTTCAGACGCTCTGATGCTATGTGCTGGTCACAGGAGTTACAGATCCCAGCAAGGCACACACCCCTCCAGGTGCTCTGTAGGTGGGAAGGTAGGCAGATGAAAGAAAGTCATGGCGAAGCCCGATAAGTTTTATATTCCAGGCATCTAAGGGGGGCTGGGAAAGCCTCTAAGCGGGGCACCTTATTTATATTAAAAACTCTTTTATATCAAAATATATCAGAAGAACCTGGACTGTCTTCATTAGTGTAATTGTTGGGCCATCAACATTTGTTTACCTGGTATTTGGCATCATTATTGTAGAAAAATGGAGGTAGCAAGGCGAAACATTTTCCAATATATAACATAAGACTGGATTCTTCTTCTGAAACAATTTTGATATTGGTTTCCTACTTCTTTACCCCAGCTAAGAGAGAGATTCTTTCATAGATGAAAGGTGAAATGAGGGGACAGGAAGGAGGTGACCCAACCATCGGGAGAAAACCAAGATCTGCCTGCTTTGAAGAAATCATTTTGAAGTAATGAAGCATGATTAACATCAGGACTCAGGACGATATGAAAGTGTGCCAAGCTGCCCGCTGCAAGTCTAACGGCCAGAAATGGCCATTTGATCACAGCGAGGCCCAGCGGCCACCCCATGCCTCCCTGGCTTTAGCAGAAAAACGAGATTAACTGTGTGCATCAAGTAATAAATTAGACTATGATTAGCAACAGTCATGGCTGGTCTTCATGTAGGGCCGGGAGCCGGTCGCGGGCCTTGCGGCTTAGTTAATCCTCACAGCAAACCTGGAAGGCAGATAGTATTATTATCCCTGGTTTACTGATGAGGAGACTGGGGCCCAGAAAGGCTAAGTAATTT
>CM053512.1:2634714-2650494 GCA_028627145.1 Eidolon dupreanum | reverse complement strand
TAATCTGTTTCATCAACACACAAAGCTGATTCTATTGAGGGAACGAACAGATGAAAGGATCCTTGCTCAGACTCCCGGACAACTTCAACGCTTTGCTGGCTTGTGCGTAGAATGATTACAGCAAATTGTAATTCGGATAATGAACCTCTTAATGCAGGAAGTTCTTAATTCAGGAAACAAGGGTTGGTGAAATCGAAACCAGTTTATTTAATAAAAGGAAAAGCAGATACGGCCAAGTCCTTAGAAGCCAGAGCAGTTTTTAAGAGGGTTTGGAGTAGGATATCGAGGGAGCTACAATCCTTCAGTTTTTATACTGTACCATCACTCTCATACTTTGTTTTAATCCTCTGAAGTTGTTTAGAAAAAGTGCAATGGATACCTGGAAAAAGCAACTTGGCCTCTATTTTTAAACTTTTTCTCAAGATTCAGCTATAAACATAAATGTTTAATTGCATAAACGGCTACGACCTATGTGGTGGACAAGGCTTTTAAACCCCTGCATAGCACTGTACTTTCCAGTCTCCCGGGACCAGCCTTCCCCCGACTCCCAACAAAGAAAACCCTACCTTCCCCCTCACCCTCTGGCCATGAGGCTGGGTCTGTAAATCCCCCCCACAGCTGTGCTGTGGGCCGCAGCGGGGGCCACTGGAGTAAATCCCCATTTCTTGCAGCTGGTCCAGGAGTGAGCCCCTGCGCAAAGCTGGGCCTTTCTGGCCCTTTCTTTTTCAGAGTTTCCCCAAATTAAAGGTGAGAGGAATAACATCCTCTCCTTTGGTACTGCTAAGCTTTCCTCAAAAATTGTCATCTAACTCTGGGGCCACCTGTGGCCATCGCCATTCAGAAAGCCATCTGAAGTGACCAAGGATGGGTGATGAGCACAAAAGAAGCCAAGACTTAAGGCTGAGAAGTGGAAAGACAGTCCTGATACTTCCGGTTCTAAATCCGGGTGACTCTGAGGTCAATGCCCCCTGGTCTTTCCCTGTATCAAGAGCAACCGAATTCCCTTTTTTGAATAAATTATTTTGAGATCCGTTTCTGTCATGGCAACTGAATGATTCTGACCAATATACCTAGATGTCCAACAAGATTGGCTAAGCAAGCCATAATATACTCAAAGGTTCAAATCGTGTGAGCATTAAGTGATCTTATTAAAGTATAGCTTTCAATAAAAATTAAATGAATAGATGGCACTCAAAGATGATCTGACATATTAAGTAACAAAAAGCTAGTTACAAAACAGTATTCACAGCATCAATTCATTGTATTTTAAAAAGTGAAAACTTTTTTATAGTGGCTTTTGAGGGGGTGCAGAGACAGATGGGTTTTTAACATCATTTTCCATATTTTATAATTCTTACTTTTATAATAAGAAAAATGATACTAAGAAACAAGACTTTGGTCCAATCTTTTTCCAGATACAAATTAAAACCTAATCACCCATTGATTCCTTTTGAATTTTACTATGCCCCTTCATTCCTAAATAAGCTTCCTTTAACATGATGAAATACCATCCTTTTTCTTTTCCAAACATTTGGACTTTAAAAGATGACATTTATAAAGACGGTCAATAATTGGCACCTCCTGCCAACACACTTTATGGTTCTTTGGCTGGTGCAGCGATGCAAAAAGAAACATTTGATCTAAATGAAGTCACTCAGTAACTTTCTAATTATTTTTCTCCATAGCAACACATATAAAATATGAAAAATGTTTATTCAAGCTTTCTTTCCTTCTCTTTCATAACTTTCAAAAAGCCTTAAGTGTGTTTTATACCTCCTTAAAAATTTCACCCTGTAGATGAGGTTCATTTTACCACTGATGTCTGAGGCTTTGCACCAATAACCTGAATCTATTTCTGCATTCCTGGTGAAAAGCACTAATAGCTTAAAATGTTTCTTTATTGAAATTTTTTTCCTCGTGAAAATGATTCTGGAAGCTTTGGAAGGCACTTCTAAAATAATGTCATGTGAAAAGTCAGCCTTTTATTAGATTTCAGACCACAGAAGAGCCAGCCCCATGGACTTTTTTTCTAATGTAATTTAACCCCTTCCTCCAAGGACTGAGAGCTGGAGCGTGGTTTAATAGGTAGATTTAGAGGCTTCTCCGCCTCCAGTAATCCTCCTTCATCAAAACAATGGCTATAATTAATATTTATGATTTCACCCTGCCCCTCAAAGGACTTCACAAATTGTTACCACGGGACTCAGACACTCACTAATGAAGTACAGTAGAGAAATTTACAGTCACCTCAAGTGTCCCCCATAACGATGTGGCTACAAAGGCGGGTTGGTGGTGACATAACTGGCTAAGCCCCCCTTCACCGAGAGAGTGACTAGGGAATGGTAGCTCCGTCCCTCAGCTCACACAGATGCCCGGAAGCCTGCACGGCAAGATGTCTTTCCAGTACGCCCCACTGTGATGTCACACAGGAATGGCCCATGGCCTCTGACCTCTCTCCTGCCACCTCCCCACCCCTGACCCTTTTACATTTTCAAAGGGTTGTTTTTAGAAAGCAGGAAAGGAAGGGGGGGTGGGGAGAGGGAGAGAGAGAGAGAGAGAGGAAGAAAGAGAGAGGAAAGGAGAAAGAGGAAGGAAGGAAGGAAGGAAGGAAGGAAGGAAGGAAGGAAGGAAGGAAGGAAGGAAGGAAGGAAGGAAGGGAGGAAGTAGAAAAAGGAGAGAGAAAGAAGTCACAGAGACTGGTACTTAGCCTGCAAAGTTCAAACTATTTGTTACCTGGTCCTTTACAGAAAAACTTTGGCCATTCCTGTAGAACCTAAGTCACAATGACAAAAGTCCAGCTGTAAAACTTTTGCAGCTCGAGCTGTAAACATTGTCTAACATTCGTGAGCGGGTCATTCAGGAACTGGGGCTTCCGCACACACAAATGCGCTCCGTGGAAGCACCTGCGGCTGTCCCTGCAGGTGTCACTGTGCCATCTTCAGAGTCGGCACACTGCTCTGGACTGAGGGACGTCACCCGAACAGAGACCACCAAGTCCAGGTTCCAACCTGCACGTGAGAACCCTAAACGCACACGGGGTATCCACCAGCACGGGGGTCGCCCATCACGCCTGCGAGACCGGAGCTGCTGAAGGAGGACGGTAAAAGGGGACAGGAACCAGCGGCTGCCGCACGTTCGGGAAGACCCACCGGCGAGACCCAGCCCATTCAGGTCCTGATGGAACCAAATACTGCCAGCAAAATAGCAGCACGACCATCCGGCCATACACCTCTTGTCTAGCTTTATCAGCTCTTTATCCGATAGGTAGTCACAAGCCGCACCCACCCTTGCCAACAGGGGAGAGAACGCTATGAGCTGACATGCACTCCATACGAACAAACGTTTCGTGCATGTGCGACGTCGTGCTGAATGTTCACCGCGTATTATGCGTTTTAAGCTTCCAACGAGACAGATGTTGCTCTCCTCATTTCACAAAGACTCCGCGTGGCCCGCCCTGCGTGATGGAAACCACCAGAAGGAAATTTAGTGAGTCTCGTGGGAACGGTATCCGATTCACTTGCCAGGTTCATTGGACGTTGATCCTATGTGACAGGTTTTTCCATCAAGAATCTAGAATTCTTTCAGAAACTAAGCTGATAAAATTTAGAAATTGTTCTTTATCATCTCTGTCTTTGAAAGAGACCGTTAAAAAAAACTCCTTAACCGCAAAAGTGTGCCCCATCGGGTGAAGAGCTATTTGCATTATGATTTAAAGGCCCACCCCCTTTGAACCCCCTGGGGGGCCCTGAGCAGCTGGCTAAAGGTAAATGGAAGTCAGAAGAAACCGAACTACACCTGGGACCAGAACCAAACTATTGGGGCTGTTCGCACATTTCGAAAAGGGACCTAAGACCCGTAGTTGGCAGGTCTGAATGGATGCCCTCTGACCCTCCCTGGTTCTCCTGTTTCTCCTACACAGAAACACATCCACGTTCCCACGCACGCTCGCCACGCATCTGAACGAGCTCGGTGTTTTGAAGGCGTGGCCCATGTCTTACTCGGGCACAGTGTCAGCCTTTGCGTCTCTCCATGTGCTTGGTAGGTATTTAAAACAAAACACTAGATACTACAGCGTCTCGCCTATATTCAATGTTCTCCTTCACTTTTTTTTTTTTTTGACGAAGTATTTATTTGTAAGTTAACTGTGAAACTGGTTCTTTCATCCCAAGTGTTATGAATTTCTAAATATAAATAGTACCTCAGTCTTTCTTTGCTCATGAAGGATTAAGACAAAATAAATACAACTAAGTTATATTTAACCACCTCACAAATAAGAGGGATAAAGAAAGATTTTGCTTTATGTAAACTACTTTAATGTGAGGCATTTCACATTGCTTTTCCCATTATCATCCTCATGGCTACTACAGTTTTAAGGCTGTGACACAAATATGTATATGTTTTGAGACAGGGAAAGAAACTAATATAACCAAATGGATAATACTATCTTTTACGTACATAGTTTTCATTCTGTGTTCCATGCTATAATTTAATCTTACATTCTAATCATTTTCTGGTAGGGAATCTGCCCACTGAATTATTAAATTACATGGTGATAAGTACAATATTCAACCCAAAGAGACAAAAATAAAAGGTCACAGGGCAATAATCCTTTCAATATGACAGATTTAAAAAACAATCAGAAGAACTGAAGTCCAAATTAAATTATGTCATTTTTATACCTAAAATTCCATAAGCTTTGAAAGTTATTTTTAAAAGCCAACAACTGAATATTATCGACATTCTATATTTCAAACCATAAATATGTCTAACCACTTGTATTCACTCCTTAATTTTTTTCAAGAAATGTTTTGTCATCCTGGTTTTTGAAAGAAGATTCTTAGGTGAGTAAATCACTCATCATTATGTAATGATGAGATGGTGGACATAGATTTGAACCCAGATTGAACTGGGTAAAATCCTTTTTTGCTACATACTGATGACTCCCTAACTTTCCAAAAGACAACTGCTTTCTTAAAATATGATGTTTTCTAACCTAAAGAAACCTCTGATTCGGTGGCTATACTTTCTCTTCCCAGTTTAATTCCTTCAATCCCAACTCGCTCTGAACCCACAGGTACTCCAGAACTCTAAGTTTTTCACTGATCTTAGGATTCAAGTTAGTAGGATTCACAATCAAAACTATAGCTAAAACAAATCATCATAGCCAAAAGGATTTGAGGAGGAAAATCCATCACAAAGAAACTAATCTTTTAAAGATTAGATTCATTATTTAATCTGAAGTCGACTGCCTCAAAGTATCTGCTCCATGGTTAAACCATGAATCTTAGACTGGCTCAAAGGCCAAAAATTGGTAACAACCCAAATCCACCGACAGAATGGATTAAAATGTGTGGTGTATTTATAAATGTGGAATAGCATACAACCATCCACAACGAAATGGATAAACCTTGCATAATGCTGAGCAGAACCAACACATCAAAAGAATAATTCATTACAATTTTTTTATAGAAAATGTCAGGCAAAGTTAAACAATGGCAGAACAACAGAGAAAAAAAAGAAAGGATTACCACAGAGGTACAGCCGTGGTCACCTTCCTGTGGCAGGAAGATTGCAATTCTACAAAGATGTGTGGGCGTGAGGGGCTGGGGGCGGGCTGGACTTTCACATTTTGGTAATGTTCCATCTCTTGAGTTGGATGGTAATTTACTGTTTTATTCCAAGTTCAATCTTTAACCATTTGGTAATACAGACGTATATATTATGACCTTTTATGAAAGTATCTTATAATTCATAATGTAAAATGCTTAATTTTTTAATTGCAATATTTTCCCCCATAATTTGATTCTATAAAGCTCTGGGGGGGAAGGAGGGAAGGAAGTTAATAAAAATACTCCTGAGACAAGGACGGGAAGTGTGCCTCTCTCCTCTCCTTCAGATTCTAAGTTGCACCGGGGCCAGTGGTTGCAATTCTTAACCCTCAGTGGATGTTAAATAAATATTTGATGATTTGAGGGCTTAAGTAATGATTTATGTAAACATCAACAGCTGCTACACAGAACGTATTCTCATGGCACAGCTTTAAACTGACCAGAGGGATCTCGCCGTGATAGAATATAAGAAGGTCTCATTAACTTGTCAAGTGGACAGAGTTTGGGAGCTTGTTTTGTTGTTGTAAACCCAGTGACTGCAAAATAAGCATTCTCATACATGGTCAGTGGGTCCGTAAATTAGCACAGCGTATAAGAAGGGCAGCCTGGCAATGCTCATTAAAAGCCTTCAAAATAGTACCTTTGCCTCATGTGAATTCTTCTAAGAATTCATTCTAAAGGTGTGGTTGTGGAACTTGTATGCAAAGATTTAGCTGTGAGGATATCTGGGATGGCACAGTCTGGAAGAGAAAAAAATGGGGAGCAACATAAATATCCAATGAAAAGGGAGTTTTTCAACAGACTGGCTCTCCTCCAATGGGATTCCAAGAAGCCATTAAAAATGACGTCATAAAGGACTGTTTAAAACATGAAAACCGGTCCATAATGTAGTTATTTTAAAAATCCCTTTACAATGTTCTGTGTACAATCTAATATAGATAGGTAGGTAGATAGGTAGGTAGGTAGGTAGGTAGATGATAGATAGGTAGATAGGTAGATGACTGATGATAGCTGATAGATAGATAATAGATTGATATAGATATATAATAGATGATAGATGATAGATAGATAGATGATAGATATAGATGATAGATAGATAGATGATAGATAGATGATTGATATAGATAGATAGATGATAGATAGATAAATGATATAGATGGTGGATGGATGGATGGATAGATGATAGATATAGATGATAGATGGATAGATAGATGACAGATAGATAGAAAGATAGATAGATAGATAGAACCGAACCACCTCAAAACCTACTAACTCAAAACAACACCTATCTTGTTCTCGCTCTCGTCTCTGGGTATTGGGCTACAGTGAGCAGTTGTTATGTTAGTCCCATTTTGGAGGCTACTGTAGGGTGACCCTCACCTCACTTTGTCCAGGACTTTCTCAGTGTTAGCGCTGAAGAAATTGCCCTTGGTCCTGGGCAAACTGGGACAGTTCGTCTCAGACTGGCTGCCATACACGGACACCCAAAATGACACCAGGGACTCTAGCTGGTGGGACTATGGGAAAAATGTATGTTATATCACTTTGGTACATTTCCTACATTATATCATGTCTACATATGTTTCTAAAACAAAAATTTTTACCTAAAACTTCATTACCTATAATTCCAATCACGCATAACCCCTTTAGTTTAGCAGCAGGCGGAAGCTTACTTTTGTACCACATGTGAAGAAATTTAGTGATGTAAATAAGATCGTCTGGAAGATGTTTAATACCTCGCGTCATGGGCCAGTAGCTCGCATCCTGGTTTCCTGCCCCATCCAAACACAGGTACAACCCTCCCGTCAGTAACCTCCGCTCACTGGGCAGTGATTCTAAACCAGGTGTAGAGGGAGGAGGGCCGTTGGGTTAAAAGAGCCCAGAAGTGAGTCCGATGTGTTCTGGCTCATGTCTGTTTAAGAATAATTAAATCTGTCAAAAAAAACTAAAATAACATTCAACCGAGTACATTCGAAGATCTAATCTGCTTTATTAAGGGATTCATGGCTCGGCAGCACCCCAATCAGCAAGTAGAAGGGTGCTCAGAGGGGATGGAAGAGTCTTACTAGGAAGAAGAGTACAGCAAGGGAGTTATTAGCCAAATAACAGGACTATTTTCTGACCAGGGAAAGGCAAGCGTTTTATCATGCAGACCACCTCTCCTTCCCATGGGGGAAATGGAGAGGGCCCTGACACATTGCCTCACTGGTGTTGACCGGAAAATTCCAGACTGGCTTGATTAAGATTACTTTTCTGGTGGAGGTGGAGACTGCCGTTTAGTCAGGTGTTAAGTTTTGGTTTAGAACCATGAGCTTTGAGCACCAGTGATGCCATTTTGCGCCTATGGTTTTTCTCTTTAACGAAGCTTTTTTTTTTTTTTTTTTTTTTTTTTTTACAGTCGGGTCTCTCTCTCTATCTCTTTCTAAAATATTTAAAATACTTTAAATAGGTTTTACTATTCCATTCCAAAGTTATCCTTTATTGGTTTAAATTAATGAAATTTTATTTCCTATGTTAGCACCTTCATTCCAAGACTTCATATGCTACAAGTCCACTAAAAACTCGTGTAGTATTTTGTGTACGTGGGCCGCCTGCAGTGAGGACGTCAGCTCTTCTATGCAGCCCAGCATCCTCGTTATATACATTCTCCTTTCACCAGGTTGAAATTGTCCCGTTTTCTCTACTCAGTATTTAAGCAGCCACAGGCTGGCTAGGCTTATTTCCCTTCTATAACGAACGTTCTCAAAAGTTTAATCAGTCCAGAACTAAGATAACAAACTTAGCTAGCACACACGCACACACGTGATTCCGTTTTCTGGGAACTTGACTTTCTGCATAAAAGATTTCTGTCATAAGAGATTCCCAAATGCCCCCCGAGAAATGCAATCAGAGGTGACCAGGAAGCTGCAATGGCGATGGGGAGCGAAGCAGACATCGTGTTCCGGTTCCACCAGTGAGCTAATCATTTTACAGCATGTGAGCGATTTGATGCTAAAGCCATAGCCTATTCAGAATCGGCCATTTCTCTTTCTGTGCCAGCGAATCCACATGAGTTCCTGCACGCTGACAATTTTAAAATTAACAGCAAAGTTGTTTCTTACTAACCAGGCCGCGTAATTCTCACTCATGTGGCAAAGACACATTCAACATTACAAAACAGAACATTCTCTTCCCCAGCGTTCGTGAAAGAACTTCATTGCAGCTGCATCGTTAGCTTCATTGGGGTTGTATCCTTCTTGCCTGGGCAATAGAAGGTTAAACTGGGAAAAGGATATTTTCTTAAGTAGCATTCGACCCTCCCTCCTGGAATTACGCTGTCACGTCTTACAGATTTAATTTCCACTAATACAGAAAACAGGTTCCGGCCTTCTGGAAAGCAGCAAATAGAGGAGCCAGATCTCGCTGGTCCTGGGCTTCAGCAGGTCAGGCTGCATCTGCTCGCTCGGGCCCCTCGGCCTCCTGAGGCCTACGCACCAAATCCCCTGCAGTTTGCTGGGGCTGTAACCAGGTCTGAGCAAGAGGAAAGCTACACTTTCAAAAGCAAGGAGCTCTTCTTCTGTGTTTCTCGAAAACCTTCTGATTAGCTCTCAGGGGTTAGCCTCACCCCATGTCAGAGGGTGGGCTGAAACATGGAGAGGAGGGGGCTGCGCCCTCAAACACCACACCATCTCATAAAGCTTATCTCATACGCCCTTGAACTTTGTGTAACGCATGGGAATCGCATGGAAATAGGACAAATACAGACGGTGAAAGGTGACAGGAAGCCAGTGGGGAGAAAACCAGGAATAAAGAAGAATGACTAAAATGTTGCTTTTCTTTATCCAAGACTTTCAAATAAGTTTTATTTTCTTTGAGCTTTGATATCTTGTGATATTTTAAGATATGTATATACTTCTGTTTTATAAGGTCATATCACCTTAGAGTTGAAAAAGACCTCGGAAGTCACCTAAATCATTATTTCACAAATATTTGCGCATGCCAAATCACCTAGGTGAGCTTGGTCAAAATACAGATACTCCCCAGGTGATTTTGTGGCACTCTGTCATTTGGGACTCACTCATCTCGTCTCAGTTCCTATCCCACACAAGCACCTTCATACAGACCATCTGTCATTGGCTCTAGAAAACAAGTTCAAGTGACGTGAAATAATATTGGACAGTTGGTAAATAATAGAGGTTTGCAAAGTGCCCTAATGAGCAGAATGTGCCTTTCTTGCTATGTACATAGATGCCTAGTGTCTTTGCATAGGCCCTTCTTGATGTGACTAAACAAATTAAAATCACTATTTAAATGGATAGAAAAGTGCATGAATTGTTTTCTGTTTTATTTTCAAAGCGAATCTGTTATTATATGAGAACTCCCTCCCAGATCAGGGTTTGCTAGGCATGCCATATTTGGATAAATAGCAAGATTTGTGAAAATCACCTAGGTTCTTATTTGCTACATGTTTTTAAACAACTTGAGTATTCTAACATATGTACATTAGCCTAATAGTAGAATCCTAAACAATTTGATCCTTTTCCAGTGATTCTTCCCACCTGTGGACAATGGCGAGCATTCGATCTTTAATTCTGATACAGATTTATGGTATTCAAATGAATATAGCTCTTGACTAGGTTAAGCCTCGTATGGATGCTATAATGTATAAGAATTAGTTTTTTATGCAAATGAGCAATTGTTTATTTTAATAAACGTGAATTTAAGCACACGAAATGAGTGCAGGTGTTTTGTGATTTCTACGTGCTGATCTGACAAGAGTTGTTAGTCATTTCAGCAGAGCGCCCATCTGTGACTCCATGAGCTGACGTTTTCATTGTTTTTCGGGCTATCTGGCTGCCATCCATTCATTCCCAGACACCCCCACTTGTAATGCTGCTCTGCGGGTACTCAGACGCCATATACTCAGCTTGAGAAGAACATGATTCTACAGTGCCAACGCCTGACTAACTACTCTCGATAATCTACAAAAGATTTTTATTCATTTTTGCGGCTTTGGTTTGGAATAAATACAGTAAAAACCCATATGAGGCCCAGGCCTGGCTCTCCTAGGGATTCGGTTATACTGCAGATTAAACCCCCCAGTAGGCAGTGGCGCAAAGTGAGCTCTCTCTCAGTGACACTAAGAGCCAGTAATGTGGTCGCAGGTAACATGGTCACAGCGGGGTTGCACCATCTCAGCACCTAACGCTCCAAGTCCTGAGTAAGCACAAGCGTGGAGCTGAACCCGGTTTTCCTGGCCACCAGCTCTCTCCGGCTTCGCCTGATAGCTGGGGACCAGCAGAGCCCACGTGCCTGCAAAAGAGCGACGCATTTTCTCAAGGTCATGTCGGCCACGACGTCTATTAGCACCAGCCACCTCAGATGTCTGCCACCGCCAGTCGCTGCCTCCGTCAACCCACTTCCTGCGCTCTGATGTAACCTACGGAATGACAGCCGGGCCCGATCAGCTAAGCTCGGCTGGCTAATGCCAAGGAAAAGCCCAAACGCCATGTGCTTTCCCAGAGTGGGGGCGTGGCTTTCTGAAGGTGACCTTCCAGAGAGGATGCCTCCGTTCCGCTGTCCCACGGGGACGGAATACCGCTGGGCCGAAGAGCAGGGAGGAAGGCGCCGTGACAGGTGAGCAGGGGAGGCGGGGAGGTGCGGGCCAAGCAGGAGCCTGTGACATCCCTCCGTCGTGACTTCCACGCTGGCGTTATACCCCCCAGTGCCCTGGTCAAGGATAGACATCCAGGGGGAGGGGGATGCGACAACTAAACAAGGCAGCTCTTAAACCAACGAACTGTCCACCTCGGCGGGGACATCTGGAGAAGTTATTTCGACAGCGCCACCGTCGGTCTAAACATCACGCTGTCCTCCTTTGGAATGGCCTCCAGAGTTTGCCTCTGGCTCAAAATAGTATCGTCCATCCAGAACACGAGAAAGTTCTCCCATGAGGAGCACACGGGGCAATAGGAGGGACAGCAGTGCACACAGCTGATTAACATACAAAGAGTCACATGCCGTAGTCAAGATATAAAATAAATGCTACTTATGGCAACGCAAAGGAGGGAACAATAATTTGGCTTGGGCGTTAGGGACTATTCATCGAAATGATAAATCTGAATATATCCTTGAAGGAATGAATTAGTAAAATGTCAATAGGAAGAAAAAAGATGATATAAAACAATTCTAGGTCGAGATGGCAATATAAATAAACTATAAAAATGCATAGAGGTAGGAGGCAAAGACAATGTAACAGAGGGAAAACAGTCTTTTCCGCAGATGGTCTGAAGACTGAAAATCCACCTGCAAAATATGAATTTGGATCCCTAACTTCACACTATACACAAATTTTAACTCAAAGTGGATTGTAGGCCTAGATGAAATATCTAAAATATAAAAGTCTTCAAAGAAAACTCGGGAGTAAACCTCTGTGACCTTGGCTTAGGCAATGATTTCTTAGATATTGATTCCAAAAGCACGAGCCATCGAAGAGGAGAATTGGTAAGTCAGACTAAATTAAAATGAAAAACATTTGTGCTTCAAAATACAATCAAGATAGTGAAAAGGCAAATCACAGACTGGGAGAAAAGATCTGCAAATCATATATCTGATAAGGGATTTACACTCAGAATATATAAAGAATTCTTATGACTCAATAATTAAAAGACAAATGACCCAACATAAAAACAGTCAAAGGATTTCAATAGACATTTCTCTAAAGAAGATAAGTGAATGGCTAATGAGCACGTGCAAAGATGCTTGACTTATTAGAGAAATGCAAATCAAAACCACAGTGCAATGCTACCTCACATATAAGATGGCTATAATCAAAAAGATAGACAATAACAAGTGTTGCTGAGGATGTGGAGAAATTGGAATCCTCATGCATTATTAGTGGGAATGTAAATGGTGCAGCTGCTATGGAATACAGTTTTGCAGTCCCCCAAAATCTGACATATAGAGTTACCAGATAACCAAGGTATTCTATTCATAAGTATACATCATACTCGAGAAAAATTAAAACATATAACCACACAAAGACTCGTACACTAATGCTCATAGTAGCTTTATTCATTATCTGAATGTCCTTCAACTGATGGATAGCTAAACGAACGTGGTAAACCCGTACAAGAGAACATTATCCAGTCATAGAAAGGAAGTACTGACACAGAATACATACGACATCAGAAACATTATGCTAAGTGAAGGAAGCCACGCACATAGACACAAAACCACATACTGAACAACATTTATTTTGAATATTCAGAATAGGCAAATCTGTAGAGAGCAAAAGCAGATTAACAGTTGCCTAAGGCTGGGAGGTAGGTTGAGGAGAATTGGGGGAAGATGAGATGTGACCGCTAATGGGTCCAAAGTTTCTTTTTGGGGTGATGAAAATGTTCTAAAATTTCACAACTTCGTATAAATACTTAAAACCACTGGATTGCACACTTTAGATGGGAGAACTTAATGGTATGTAATTATGTCTCAATAAAGCTGTTAAAAAACACGAAGGAGTGACCATGTAATTTATCATCCCAACTGGGACACTTTTGAAAGTGCTGAAAATGTTAAACCAGACAGGACCCCACAATGGCAGGTGTAAACCTAGACTGTCTCCAGCGAATAGGGATGGAGGGTCAGTCTGGGTTTTAATACCTGCCTGAAAATAGCACGTATGGATGGGACAGAGGGAAGAAAAGGCTAGGAAAGTAATACAAGGCCAGATTGTGGAAAGCCTTGCATGTCACTCTGAGGGATACGGTTAAGAGAGAAAAGATCACTCTAGCAACAGAGTAAAACATTAACTGAAGGAGTAGAAAAACTGGGCATAAAACCGGTGAGAAGATGCTTCCACGGGCGAGCTTAAGAGATGGCAAGCATCTAAACCAGGTCGTGCGCTGTGCACATGAAAAGAAATGCACAGATTTCAGAAATATTTTGGGTTAGAAAGTCTGAAGCCGTTTCCTACAGGGAGTCTCAAAAACAATCGATCAAAGAATCTTAGTCATAGCATCATCCTCGAAATGAGCATAGAGCTTTCCAGAATCCTTACTGCAGAGGAACATGTTCTGTTGTGTTTTGTCCCCACGTCCCCCAACTCTGCACACGTGCTGGTGGGGACGGGACCTCCGCGGCCCGGGAGGCACGCCCCTGCATGCACACGCTGCTTTCGAAAGCTGTTCTGGGGTTAAAAACTGACCTGGACTCTCCATGTCTCTGCCATTGTCTCCTGTCAGAGAAATGGAGGAAAAGCACGTAGACGGTGGTCCAAGTGAGTAAGTTGGGTCTGTTTGTTCGTTGTTTTGTTTTGCTTTTCTTTGACAGTGGCTTAAAACTCGCTGTCTCAAACAGTTTAAAAAAATATACTGCACAGAAGTGAAGGTGGAAATGAATTTCCATAGCCATCGTTCTTTTAAAAAAAAAAACTATATCTATTTTTGTAGAATTAACCAAGTTTAAAAATTAAAAGATTACATGATAATGTTAACCAAGTTTCGCCATCTTTATACACTATCAATAACTTTACCTGGAATAAATTGTAGCTTTGGGCTCATGGAAGTGGCGTGTGCAAACTTAAGACTTGCCTTAAATCTGATCACCTGAGCACTTATTAATTGAAAACCAGAGGATATGAGAAAAAATGATTAACTACTCCCCTGGCAGATAGGGATCAGGCGCTAGAGAACTAGAAAGAAATTGACTCAGAAGAAAAATCAATGAACCAAATCATCTTCCTGCTTCCAACTCCAGGGCTGTGGAATGACATCTTTGCCCCAGAGGCTCATAAACTCCTTTGCTTAAATTAGAAAGTTTAGACTCTATTCCCAGGAAAAAAAAAAAAAAAAGACACTAGGGACTTAAAATAAACAAAATGAAAAACAAAATGGCAGTGATTTTCATCCATAATATAAACAAAAGGATGGGAAAGGCTGATGATGCCGTGGTCACCAAGCCCGGAAGTCCCCAAGGTCACAGCCCTCCGTTTATAATCAGAGTCTCAGAGAGTCTGCAGCGTCTTGTGTTAGATAAACAACGGAGGAGTCGTCATGTAAAACGCTCGCATGGTTTCTATAAAACTTAGGGATGTTCAGAAAGTCCCACGACATAAACTTTCAGACAAACTGAGCTAAAGATGTATTTCGCTGTTACCGATCGAAAAGTATAAGAAAAGTTTGTGGAAATGAGACGGCGGCCAGCTGTTTCTCATCCCCGCCAAGAAAATAGGCTGAATTTGTTTTTAAATGCCAGGTATGGACAAAAGGAAGAACTTTCATCATAATATTCCATCTGACACTGAGATGGCACGTGAAAGACCTTGCCTATCTTCGATAAAGAGTTGTAAAAGACAAGTCCATCAGTTCCCTGGGTGGGTCATCCATTCAGGGGATGGAAAGAGCATAGAACGACATGAGGCACGAGTCTGTGAATTCTGTCACGAGGAAGTAGAGTGATTAGCTTAAATTGTGGCTGTCACTCGCCGCCAGTTTTTGATGTGGTTTTTCTGTTACCTGGTTTCTCTTAAACGAGCAACTAACCACCTTCATGATAAGGAAACCGAAGTGAGGAAGAGTTCTGTTGTTTTCAAAGTTAATTTTCAGATAATTGCTCCGATTAAAACTCAAGCTGGATTTTTGTATTTAAAATCAATAAAACATTCGACACCAACATGTATTTAGAAAAATAAATATGGACAAAGGCCAAAGAATACTCTGGAAAAATATTCCGAGAGAGTCTAGGCTGCTGCATTGGTGATGCAGGAATGGATACTTAAGTCAAGAGGACCGAATGGAAAACTGGAACGATGTCCAACTCTCTATAAGGTGGTGACATATGACAAAGTAAACTCTCCACACAAGGGAGCGAGGAAGGGTTTTTAGCATAATGTTGAAATAAATAGTAAGGAAAAAAGTCATTTAGATCCATACCTTATGCTACATAAAATAATCTTTAGGTGAATTTATACATTCATTCAACAAACAATATGGAGGGCCAACACTACACGGGGTATGCAAAAACAAAAGACCCAGTTTCTGTCCTTAAGGGGCCCACGGTATCATGGGGAGAAGGGTAAGTCAACAGAAAATTACAACACAGTTTCTCAGAGGAAGGAAGGGGCCTGAGTTGGAGCAGGGCAGGGGGAGGGAGCGGGGAGAGGAGGTCGTTCAGGGGGTGAACTGGTGGGCCC
>CM053512.1:2615523-2634214 GCA_028627145.1 Eidolon dupreanum | reverse complement strand
CCCCCCCCCCCCCCCGAGCTGCACGTGAAGCATCGCAGACGGCAGAACTTGACGTTTAATAGGAAGAAAGAAACGGGCCGGGGCGGGGGGCGGGGGCTCTGAAAAAGAGATCATGCAAGGCTTTGAACAAATCTCCCTCGGCTGCTTTCCGCCCGAGCTTAAAAGGGTCCCCACTATGAGCACGGCTTAGCAAACGGAGCAGACTCACTGCCAGCAATTACTTTTTTTTTTTCTGTTTTTTTAATTGCAGAGGCGCTTGGGCGGGGCCGAGCAGACCCGCTGGCATCTTCGGGTCTGTCCTGGACAATGCGGCGAGGGGAAAAAGCAACAGTTAAAGAGAGGACGACCTTAAGTAAATGAAAAGGCGCATTTCCATATTTTGAAACAAAGGGGTTCCGCACCATCTGTGCCTGCCCGGGTGCCCCCGCCCCACGCTGGGAGGATTTGCGGGGGATTCGAGTGCACCTTACAGATTAAACAGTCACTCGGCTGCCGGAGCCCCGGGGCCAGACAATGGCCGCGCGGAGCCCCTTCCTCCTTCCTTCCTGTCGCCCGTTCCGCCTGGCTGCACACGCTCAATGCGCGCCGCTCCCCCGCGGCCCGCGGTGGACTTGACCGCAGCGAAAACCAACAAAGGCAGATTCTGCTGCGAGCTGCGGAAGCGCCGGGCTCTGAGTCAACAAGCGGGTCTCATTGAAATGCAAATGGAGCGGCCTGGGCCGCCCCCAGCCCCAGCCCCAGCCCCAGCCCCCCACTCCCGCGCCCCCCACCCCACTCCACTCCCCACCCCTCCGCGGGAGGAACCCGCCCTGCGAGTTCTGCTGTCCGTGTAATTTCTGTAAATCATCTTCTAGTCACCGTGGTCATCCTTCTCACTCTCCACCCTCCCCTGCCGCTAAAGGGGTCCCTAGACTTCCACGCGGGATCCCCGTTACTGGCCAAGGGACAGAAACATTCCCTTCACTGCCGAGTTCAAAACAAACAAAATGCTCCAAAGCTCCACAGTGGCGCTTCGCTCCCCTCCCCCACCCCCAAGTATTTACTCACTTAACCTTATTTGCTCACTTAATTTCTGTTCTGTTCTCTTTTATCCAGAAAGAACCAGACTTAAATTTTTTCGGGGGCTAGATATTTTTAGTTGAGGAGGCAGTTCTGGCTGATGGTCAGTAAAGGCTTAAGTAAAAACTAATCCCATGGGCATTTGGTTTGGTGGCCGGTAGCCGCCCTCTGGCCCTTGTTTTACTTTGCTGAGATGATGCTATTAGGCTGCAGTTTATTTGGCGTTTCCCCCGAAGGTTTAAAGTCCACACACGCATTGTTGACACTTCTGCTATATGTAATGGGTTTCATAAAGGTATTTTCTTTACAGATATTAGAGGTAATTTTTTTAATAAACTATGAGGACTGGCAATAATTTCAGAATAAAACTAAATGACATTTAAAGGTCACCTGAAAACATAAGATGACTTCCTATAGGATATGTAATTGGCTGCTTTTCAGACTATTAGAAAGTAAAGATTGCTATAACTCCAGCAAATATAATGAAGGGAATATTTATTTTAAATTCTTTAATTTTGTAACTTTAACAGACCATATTCAAATTTGAACATACAATGGATGTGTAATTCACTTATGTACAGGTTATTATGCTAAAAAGCAACTAAAGGAATATTTACACTCTACCATCTTTGATTTCACATGAGAATTTTAAAATTATTTCATAAAGCAAAGTAGAATTTTAGTTAAAAAGAAGAAAGAAATTTCATAGTTGACGTACTTTAAAGTTAGAGTATTTTATGCTCTTTAAGGAAGCGGTCTCTTCTACTCTTTCATTTTTCTTTTTTCTTTCTTTTTTTTCTTTTTTTTTTTTTTTTTTTTGTAGTGCCTCCTTACCCACCTACCCAACACACACACACACACACACACACACACACACACACACACACACCACTTTTTGGCCTATAATAAGAGATCAATGATTGCAGCATTGGTCTGGGCTACGTTGAGTAGATGTAATTGACTTGAGTTGGATCTACAAGACAAGACATTCAGAATTGCACTAAGGGCATCAGTAGCGAGCCTCTGAGAGGTCTGGCCCAGTGACCATTCCCCCTTGGTACAGAAACAGCACCTGATTTTCATCCAGAGGACGAGCCCCCGCCACTCACAGTCCACTTGGTGCGCATCCAGGCTCCAGGGCCACAGCTAGTCCCCAGGATGCCAGCGCGCAAACCACCTGGGCGGCCCGCCGCCAGCTGCGGGCGCTGCGCCGCGGCGGCCCCTCCCGCGCCCGGCGGAACACTCATTCTGGCGAATCGGCCTCGTCAACCTCTCAGGCCGCCACGCAGAGTTGCAGGAACGAGCAGAAGAACCAAGATGAGTTCATGCAAGTCTTTCGCTGGAATGATTAGAAAAGAGGCATTCTTACTTCCTAGTGAAGTGGAGCGAATGGTGGCCCGTGGGCCTGGAGCTGCGCTTGACTCTGACCATCATCAATGGGAAAGAGTCGGCCAAAGGCAAGGGATTGAACCAGAGCGAGTTTCTCCATCGTATCATATGCGTATCTGGATGGAGCCAATAAATCCCTTCTTTTGAATAAGCCAGTTTAATGATTTTCTGCCATTTGCGATCCAGAAGAATCTTGACAGGTACGTTGCCGCGGTGGGAAGAGGTAAGTCTCACAGTAGATGATATTTATGTAACTGAATTTCCTTTGGGTTTGGCCATCATTGGGGTCCATGCGTCTTTCAGTAACAACTACATCAGTATAAATCGACCTTATAAACAACCATTCCACTTCCCCTGCCTTTTCCTCTTCAATATGTAATACGTTAAAATAAAACACATGAATGAATTTTTATTCTCTTTGCGGGTTTGAGAACTTCTTTGGCAGTGCCTGTTGTTTACCACAGAGTACTACATGGGGGGGGGGGTTAGTGGGAAGGTTAGAAACTACCCAAGGGGCTAATCTTCCTAACATGTTTAATTTTGATGGTAAGTAGAAGACATATAACACATTGAAATTGGTTTAAAAAAAAAAATCCTTTCACACCTATTGAGAAGTTTAATAAATGTGTAACAACATTAACAAATAAGAGACCGAATAGATTGTGAAAACTGAGAAAATGGTAGTCATCGGATGACAAACAGTAAAACTTCCCTAAGAAAAAGTTATAGGGAACCACATTCATTTCTCACTTGATAACCAATGTGGTAATTTGTTCTTCATCCCCAGAAACGATGACAGAAGATGAATCATTTGTTGGGGATGTAGTAAAAAGGATTCTGCCTTGCAGTGAGAAGTCAGACTGGTTTCTAGGCTCCTTTTAACTTTCGTATCCTGATTTTATGATCCCGACATTTTAGATGAAGCAGATGTGAACTTGCACCCAAATTAATTGCAATCTGAGCATCTCTTTAGGATACTAACACCCCTCCCACACTTGTCCTTCATTCGCGATTATCATTGCATTTCTTCGAATTGTGTTTATCTGAACCTGAAAAAATCAAATCTTGTTTTCAATAAAGTATAACCACCTGAATTGCTTCTAGTTGTAGCCCAGAGCTAAGTTCCTATTGCTGTTTTTATTTTAAAAAATCTGAGAACAGAGGATTTGGATGTGAATGAAAATTAAGAGAAACTGCAGTTCATTTTTTTTCCAGTTCCTGTTCTTTGTTATTCTTGGCTGTGCTACTGCCATACCTTAAAGATTGGGGGTGGGGGAGGGGGCGGGGAATGCCATTAGTTCTTTGTTTTGTAAATACTCACTTCTTTTCCTTCCTTGCTGTAATGTTTGACACATCTGCTTTCTATTTTTATATTTTAATTCCAGTACTTGTGGATAGCTCCCCTCTTCCTTCCAAATCTTTAAGAAGAGATGACCCACAGCTAATTTGGCCTCCCTGACTCCCACCATCCTGCCTATGCTATCTGCTGAGTTTAATGAAATGGAGGAAAGGGTCAGAGGTATGACAGCTCCCCTGACGAGTGTGAACGACCCTAAGCTGAGTGCCTCCGCAGTACATAACCTCTCCGTAGCCTGACTTCCTCTGCCTAGGCCAGATGCTGGACGCCCCACTTCCCAGACTCCCTTGCAGTTTAGTGGTCCTAATGGGATCCAGCTTCCGCCAAGCAGATACGACCGTTCAAAATTCCAAGACAGAGGTGAAGAATGTGAGTGGTGGACCCGCACAGGGACACCAGGTCTCCTGCAAAGAAGAAGCGTCCTACCCTTCCAGGGCCGCCATGGGAGAGTTTCTGGAGTTTCCAGTTCCTATAGTGACAGGTTCCACATGACAGAACCTGATCCCAGGAGTGTTTTCTTCAAAACATTTCTGTGTTGGACTTAGTATCTCTCAAGGCTGCTCTGTTCCTAGCGATGAAGCAACCCCCAAGCCTGGCTCTTCGGCCTTCCTGAAGATTCTCCAAACGACCTAGTGTCTGCTTAAACCGGTTAGATGGATATTCCGATGGATGGATACAGGAACTGGTGGTAGAGGTAGCTTTTCAGGTGCAAGGAAGAGACGCCTGAGGCTGGCTGCCTGACTTGGTTGGACGTGAAGGCACGGAGGGCCTGACCGTGATCAGGAGGTGGGCACAGCTTACACGTCTGCCCAGAATATGTAGTGCAGGCTGGGTTTGAGAGGACCAAGTGAAGCCACTGTGGAAAACAGTGTGACGGGTCCTCAGAAAGCCGAACACAGAAGCACCATGTGATCTAGGAATTCCACTTATCAGTGTGAACCCGGAAGAGCCGAAAGCAGAGACCCGGACTGTCGCTGTACACAGGTACAGCAGCACTCGCAACAGCCCAAAGAGGAAAACAACACGGGTGTCCATCAGCACAGGAATGGACAAATAAAATGGATCTGTGCGTACAGTAGAGTATTATTCGGCCAAAAAAAAAAAAAAAAAAGGAATGAAATTCTGATACTTGCAACAACATAGGCCACCCTTGAAAACATTATGTCGATCGAAAAAAGCCAGAAACAAAAGAACAAATGCTGTATGATTCTGCTTATAAAAAGAACCTGGAATATGCAAATTCAAAAAAGACAGAAAGTACAACAGAGTTCTCCAAGGGCAAATGTTGGAGGGTGAAATGGGGAGCTGTTGCCCAATGAGTATAGAGTTCCTGTTTGGGATGATGAAAAGGTTCTGGAAAGAAACAGTGATAGATACACGACATTGCAAATGTATTTGATGCCACTGAAATATACGCTGACAAATGGTCAAAATGGTAAATTTTATGTATAGTTTATCACAATTAAAAAGAAGCACCTCCAAAAGACTACCATAGCCCCATATAAGCAGAATCACCAAGCGCTCCGACCCCTCCAGCATGAAAGTGTTGGTCGCATCCCAGAGAAAGAGCCCAGCCAGGTGAGGTGCTGGACGAAAGCACAGCAAAAACAGAATGGGTGGCAGAGGGAAGGAATGATACATGTCTGGAGTAAATCCGTGACCAGACGCAAAAAGGAGAGAAAGGTTTCTTCTTATTTTCTTCCTATTTTTTTTTTAACCCGTCTCCCTTTCCTCATTATTGTAAGCAGGGCACACTAGTGATGTGAATTTTATGATTTAGTCCCTAGAATATGGGATGAGCAAATGAGATTGGACCGAATTAAAGCAGAAACAAACCTCACTCGCAGTAGGTGCAATGATGGGCGCTTTCACTCCTGGCTTTGGGAAGAGGGGGAGGGCGCGTTTGAGGGAGGAGTCGTCGCGTTATATCAGTCAGGAGCGTGTTGCTTCTGCGATTACCATTTGAGTGTTTAGGTGGGGGAGGGTAAACGGATGCTGAATAGTGTAGGGAGACCCTGGGGCAGAGACGGTAAGCCGTCTCGCCCAACTTACACCATTCGACCCACTAACACCGTAGCTTTCCATGCTGTAGCAGCGGGAAGGCTCAGTGCTGAATTCCCAGCACGTCCTCGTGTGGTCACACCAGCCCGAGATGCAGACTGTGCAGGTAGGTGCTGGCCAGACACACAGATCAGACGTCCTGGCAAGGACAGTGGCAGATCTGGTTCTCCGGGCATGACTCCTGTTTCAGTTTCCCCGGAAGCGGAGTCTGAGATGGAGGTCAGTGTGTGGAAAGTTTATTAAAGCGTGCTCTCAGGATCCGCGTGTCCGGGGGAAGGGAAACAGCAGGTTTGGGCAGAGGGCAGAGCCGGGCCACCCTTTGGTGTCATCTAAGGCCTCAGCTGACCCTGTGAGAGCTCCGTGATCGGGGTGGCCCTTCGGATATGACCTGGGCTGAGGCAGGGGGACCGGGCGTCTTCAGTCGGGGCAAGGGCTCTGTTCAGTGAAGGGCAGTTCCCAGACGGGACCTCAGTAGGACAGCGTGTCCGGCAGCACGCCCAGCCAGTGGGGGAATAAGGCCGTCAGGAGTAAAGGGGGGACGGCGCAGCACAGCACCGCATCCCCCGGAGTGCAGCCCTTGGCCTCTCTGGCTTCCCGCCCGCAGTGCGCCGAGGTCGCCTCGCTGTGTTACTCACCCCCATCGTTCCTTGTGGCAAAGGCCCCCCGGCCCCCACCCTGACCATGCCTTTCTACCTCACCTGCAACCACCTCGCCTTCCATCTGTCCAGCATCGGCCTCAGACTCAACTATTTTAAATCCTGTCATCGTCTCTGCTCCCAGAGAGTCCAGTTCTCCGAAGCCGCCTCCTACCACTGAAGTCCCCAACCGCGGAGAGACATCGCTCCGGTCCTCAGTGACAAGGGCGCCCGCTCACCAGCGTGCAACCAGTTGTTTTGGGAAATGCAGTGCCCTCCAGGGAAACATACGTGTGATGCTCACAAGGCTCTGAATCTGAATCTCTCTGCCAGGTATTTCTAAAGCTAAATAACAAACTGGCATCGTGAGTATACATCAGTCTCTGAGAGTTGGACTAATGTGAGTCAGCCCCCATGGAAGGACCCACTTCCAGCACGGTGCTAAAGTGAAGTTTCTGATCCTGCAAGTGCGGATCATGATGGGTTCATGAAGTAAATGCCATCTTGGGAGGCCACTTGATAGACAGCCACGTGACCTTCTTCAGGTGGCAGCTCTTCTGCTCTGCCGCCTTTGGAACCCGCCATTTGAAACTAATTCCCTTTGTGCCAATTCCAGGTTCACTCACTATCCTTCTGGCCTGAAATTCAGCCTCTCATGTTAATCTTTATTACGTAAGATTATTTCTCTATCCTGTATGACACTCTCCAAAAAATTGCTTACAACATGCTAGACATAAAATCGCTCTGAAGTGGAAGGATGGGTGGGTCTTTACAGAAAAAAAGAATCTACTGGATAACCAAGTGGCCATCGCCATCCCAGGGCATGACGTAGATTTCACAATAGCATATGGCACTGTGCTTTGCAAAGGGTGGCACCCAGTAAGTACTCTGATTAATTGGTTGTCACGGCAAACAAAGCCAACACAGCAATCTACAATTTTCGAATATTAAAATTCCCCAGAAGTATTTCCTTTCCACTTTCCTCCCATCATAGGCTTGGTAGAGACAAATTAAGTCGAGCCAAATTAATGGATGAAACGGTTCAGCGCGGGTGCATGAGACATGCAGCCACGAGACGAGGACCCACTCAGGTGACACTGCTCTTCTATCTAAGCTGATCTTTTTCAGAATAATTATCAACGCCATCTTAACATGACACTGTGAGGTAATTAAGTGCC
Source organism: Eidolon dupreanum (assembly GCA_028627145.1). Classification (NCBI taxonomy): domain Eukaryota; kingdom Metazoa; phylum Chordata; class Mammalia; order Chiroptera; family Pteropodidae; genus Eidolon; species Eidolon dupreanum. The sequence goes on along the minus strand of CM053512.1, from coordinate 2,626,535 downwards.
CTTGGGTCTGAGGCGGGAGAAGAATGTGGGAGAGGGAATAAGTTCTTTTTTCTTTCACAGTCAAAAAATCAAAGGAAAGTGTGGTTTACTGTTTCAGGACACCACCCTGGTGGCGCGGGGGCGGGGGTGGGGGCTCTTGTGGCTCTCCTGGACCACCTGCTCCTCTTCTTGCCATGGCGGACTTTCTTCCTTAAAGACACTACATAAATCGCTACTGGAGAGAGAACTTACCGCCACAGAGGAGGAAAGAGGGGAAAAAGAACACTCCTGCACAGATGACAGTGAGGAAATCTCTTTGAAGCCGGAAGCAGGAGGCAGCTGGGTGGGAATATGAAACATATTGTCCCCAAACATTTCCCATCTTCATGCTGTGCTGGGTCCATCTGTTTACCATTGGATGCGACCCAGGCTGGGACAGAACGTGCTATCGACAGCTTTGGGAAGGCTGCGAAGCAGGAGGGGAGATGGTGAGTCACAGGAAGGTCTCCAGAATTAGTGGCCTTCTAACAAGCCACACAATGAGTTTACAGACAGTGGCAGGATTTGCAACCCAGCCTTCCCGTCAGTCCTGGGAACCAAGAACTTTCTTACAAGGGAGAATCAAACACAGAGAGAAGACGTGATGTGGGAGATGTTTCTGTGGAGAGACAGCCAGGAAGAGAAAAAACTTAGCTTCTGGCATAATTCTCCTTCTGACGATTTCGAGTGGGATAAAATATAAAAGAAGAGAGACCGTAAATCTCATTTACATTTGCAAACCACAGGGAAGAAGAAACGATGATCATAATTCACTATATGACCTGCTTTTCAGGAAGAGGCAGGCTTTTGACATTCTCCCCAAAAGGTAACCTTACGCCAACCTACATTTATTCTATTATAAATTTCACCTATTCGGTCATTTCATTTTTCTGAGAGGTAAACAACTACCCCACTCTCATGTCAATTACTGCATTCGATATCGTTTAATCTGAATAATTCAAACTAAAATATTTATCCTCTTGAATTTGTGATGAGGTTCAATTTTTCCCTTACATCTTTTCTGCAAAGCATCATTCTGCTCAGGGAACACTTTTAAGTGGAGATCAGAAAGATGCCAGATGGAATGGAATCTTAGTCTGATACGTTAAGTGACACGTTTTATCTTCTGATAGTTTCTGCTACCTTATGGCCCTGCCCGCTTCAGGCACTTGGACGGGAGGAGTCCAGCCCACAAAGGAGGACTGCTTTATCAGAACCATGAGGATCAGTGTCAAGGCTTAGATCCAGATATTCGACGAGGAATCTACGTCCAACCCCTACCATGCAGCCTTGTCTACATAGGTGTGCGAATCACACGCAAAACCAAAACATTTGGTCCACTGCTTCGCCTGGAACCCCAGACTCGGTATGGAACTCTGTGGCCCACATCTGCGCAACTGATATTCACTCAGTGCCTACGCTCCGGTACAGACTTGCAAGGAGTGAAATTATAAGTAGGCTACCTTCCCGTCCTCCTGGAGCTTCGAACCTCACGGAGGAGGAAAGACACGTATCCAGATAAGCCTAACACAAGCACCATGTCGACGCTGTCCAGAGAGACGCCACACAACCTCAGATGCCTCCTCCACACGCCTGTGTCCACCACGCCATCGAGTGCTACCACTGCTTTTTGTGGGGGTTACTTGCATGCGAACGGTCTTCCCAGATGTAATAAGCGGGGATTCGTCTATATCTATGCGACAGTTACCCCAGCACCCAGCATGGAGCCTGGCTATTCAAAGCATATTTTGTTGAAACAATGAAAGAAGGAAGAAATAAACTCATGCCAGAGTGCATGTGTTTGTCTTGTGATTAGATCAAATTTTATTTTTCTGCAAGAGCTCAGCGAAGCGGGCCTTGCATGATGGATTGGCTCCTGGCCTGGGCACTGCCCCCGAATCTTCTCGCTGAGTGTCAGGAAAGGACTTAGGGTGGACGAGGAAGGCGAAACTGATTCTCTGGTCCTCCAGAGGCATCTGCACACAAAAGCCCAGGCGGGCCTCTGAGAGCCGCCGCCTTTGCCCTGCAGACTGAGTCAGGGGGACCTTCTCAGACCTCACAAGGGCAGCAGCTCACACGCAAGCTTTCGAAAACCACTCCGAGCGTGTGTGGCTGCGGGCTCCGGGTCAGCACCCTGACCTTCACGCCTCCACGGACACGCACTTTCTCCCCTCGCCCTCCAAGCTCATCGGAAAGCTAGGAAGGTCCTAATTCTGAGCTAAACTCTATATATAGAACACAAAGCATGGCTTCTATTCTCCTGACCAAACCCCAATTTCTACTCAGTGAGACAGCGTGGCTTTGCCCCGTCCCATATGTGACTGAACTGATGGACACATGACCGGACACACGGGCGGTGTCTGTCTCTGGGACATGCCGTCTCAGTGATTTCAGATCAACTCTCCTTTTGTACAAAAGGGAACCAGTCCTCATGGACAAAAGACTTTTTATTTTCACATAAAGCCATTGATTTTCGATCATTAAGATATCAAGCCGGTTCTGCTTGTCGCATAAACATTCTGACTTCTGAATAATAATGCATTTTAATTTCCCGATGATTGATAGTTTTGTGGGGCATCTCCAATAACTTCAAATGAAGCCATACGTCTTAGCAGGTATGTTTTTATTCCCATTTATAGGTGGAAAAGCTGAGACACGTAAGAGCCAGGAGTAGCTCTGTCTGATAGATTACATTCCTTACTTTGGAATGACATTAAAAACCAATATCGTTTAAAATAGAAAGTTTCAAAAATAACGGCAATTTTTTTTTTAATAGCCAGCCTCATGAATGTTATAAGGGTCCACACTTTGAAACTTCACTTCAAACTTAAAAATACAAGCCACACATATTCAAGTAATTAATTTTAACTCTCGGGAACATTTTATTGTATTTTCCTGAAGATTTTTACTCAAACTTTCCACTTCTGGCGTTTCCCAAGGCGTCTGCCAAGCCCACTAAGACTGCTCACAGATAATGCCAAGGGTGTCGCCACTGCAGCAGGGACGAAAGGACCGAGCCCCGAGAGGCCCGTCCCCCACAGGGGACGCATGGAACAGGCTTTGCAGTCACAGCTGCACGCTGCCGGGACCACAGCTTCTCTGGGGGTCACCCTGGCCGCCTCCCCTGGGAACTGCTGGCCCCACCGCAGGCGGCCCCGGCCTTCCTCTCCTCTCGTCCCAGGCTGCACGGTCCCCTGGTCTACGATGTGGAGGCCCAGCCAAGCATCCCCCGTGTGGGTGGACCCCCACATCGCTGTGCCATGCCCCGTGACTCCTGAGGCCCACCCCGCCCCAGCAGGCGACATGGGACAGTGTGATTCGACGTTCAGTGAGACCCGCGGCGCTGGCGGATGCTCCCGAGTGTGCTTACGGGGCGTCAGGGGTGCATCGGGTCACCTGCTTCCCAGTGAGGAGCCCGCCTGCTTGACGTGAGTCTCAGATTCCTCTCGGGGGCCCTTGATGCCAACCCTCAGAGCAGCCGTGAGGGTTAACTGAAGTCACCGCGTGAGGCCTGGACGCAGTGATCGGCACTCGGGGACAAACGCCACAGTGGGGACCGGCGCCGACTGAGCGGGAAATACCCTTTAGGAAACAGAGCCTGGATGTGCCACTGACTCTCCGTGCGCCTTGGGCCAAAGCCTTGCAGGTCCCTGAGCCCTGCCAACGCAAATCCTGTCTTCCCGAGCAGCGGCGTCCCCAGCTATGCACGCATCGGAACACGCCCCAGATGCCCTTAGCCAAACGCCCCCCCTTGCAATTCCAGAATCACGCAGCACCCCCGCCCCACTTTAAAAAGATATGTATTTTACACGCACACGCCCAACTTAAACACATCGTAGAAACTGTTCAATCGCTAGCTATTGCTGCTCTTTTAAACATTTCAATAGGCTTACAAGAGGACCGAGGAATGCATTGTGAAATCGGGGTGTACGCGAGGGGCAGAGAAGGACCCGGAGCAAACAGCCAGCTCTGCCACCCGCGGCATTTACACAGGTCATCAGGTTTCGGAGCATGGGAGGGAGAGAAGTTTCAGTTGGACTCCGTTCAACAGGACGTGAGCCGGAAGGGCTGCTTTGGTCTTACGATATAAAGAAGAAGTTATATAAGATGAACAAATGCTCCTCTCTTTCTGGAATGTGTTACACAAGCTGTACAAACCTACAGGAGCCTTGGGGAAGTAGCCGGCGGTAAAGATATTTGTCCAGCGCTCGGCTGATGGGCACGCATTGCAAAACGCTCCCCGAATGGGTCCCCCGCCCGCCCTGCGCCCCTGCACGCGCGCACCTGCCCTCGCAGCCGTGTCGCTAAGGAGGCCGCATCAAAGTGGGGGCCTCGCCACCTTCCGCCCGCCTGAGTTTCCTCCGCAGGTGAGGCCTGGCGAGCAGGTGGCCTCGGGGAGCATCCTCCCTCCAACCTCCCTGGGCCGCACCTGGTCTGAGCGGAAGCGAGGCGCCCACCTGCACAGCGCATCGCTCCAGGTCGCGCTGGGAAAGGCATCCCGGCAGGTGTCGCAGAAACCGCTCCGCCCAGCGCCCCGAGGGCGAGGAGGGCCCGGTCGCCAGCCGCCAGCTCTGCCGTCGAGGGAGAGAAGAGGAAAACCCTTTTCATATCACTTGACCTTGTATGTGGAGTCCTCCCCCTAAGAACTGAATCTTCCTTGACTGAAAACCACTGTCACTCATGCTTCAGGTGAAATCTCAATGTCCCTTTCCGGCTGGTTTGGGTCCAAAAGAGGACAAACATATTTTGATGTGTCGTGTTACAGAAGTCAAGAAAGACTTCGACATTCCCCTCCCACCAAGGGCTGTCCTTCCAAGAGGCCACTGCTTCTGCCCCGAGCGTCTGGGGGAGACGGGCCGTCCCCGTGGATGGAGCGACAGCCGTGGTGACCGACCACCTGCGCCGAGCGCGGTGCGTCCCTGCAGCCGCTTCGCGCTCACCGCGCGGGAGCTGGGCGGCGCTTCCTTCCTGTGCACGTCCCACAGCTGGCGGGTGACACACGGCTCTTCCCCTCCCCGCGTCCCCTCCTCGGCTGGCATCTGTGGCCATTGTTTGCAGGGACTTCCACCGCCACTCCTTGGCGTCACAGGATGTCGTGCATCTTCTCCTAACGCAGGGGCTGCACGGCCGCAGTGTTCCTTTGCTTTCCTATTGTTATAAATGGACTCGGGGGGCCTTTCTGGGAGCTGTTTCCCAGGCAATGTGTCCCTCCTGCTTCCCTGGGGTTTCACACACTGCTGTTGAGCATCTTCCAGCCACAAAGTGCAACCTGAGGAATGGGCTTTTGAACTAATGGCTAATGGTAGTCCAGGCAGCACTTCATAAAGGTGTGTGTGTGTGGAGAGGGAGGGAGGGAAGGGGAAAGAGGGAGGAGAGAGAGAGAGAGAGAGAGAGAGAGAGAGAGAGAGAGAGAGAGAGAGAGAATCATTCTTCAAGCGAAGCCACAGTGGAGGCTGCCACCATGTATAAAAACACAGGCTTCGGAATCAAACAGACCAGGATCAGAATCCCAGCTCCTTCACTGGCTCCTTTAGACCCTTAGAAAGATGACTACTTAATTTCCTTAAACCTCAGTTTCTTTATCAGGAAAATGGAAATCATGATAATACCTATCTCAAAAAGATGTTGTGAAAATTAAATATAGTTTTATATGACATAGTGTAATCATCACTTGAAAAATGCTAGCTGTTATTCCCGTTTTTCAAACTTTCACTGTGCAAACATCATCATCGTCGTCATTCAGTTAATAGCACTGTTATATGACCGGCAATTCCAGACTTTCATGGATTTCTTCTGATTTGCACAAGAACCTCACAAGAATGTCTTCAAAGCATTGTCTATATAATAGTTGTTAGGGGTTGAACTGTGTCCCCCAAACTCATACATTGAAGTTCTCACCCCCTTCCCCTCAGAGTGTGGCTGTACTCGGCGCCCGGGTCTTTAAAGAGGTGATTAAGGTACACTGAGGTCTCTAGTGTGGGTCCTACTCCTATAACATGGTGTCTTTATAAGGAAAGGGGATTAGGAACCAGACACACACAGAGGGGAGACGGCCATCTGCAAGCCACCGAGAGGGGCCTCAGGAGGAGCCAACCCTGCCAACACCTTGACCTTGGACTTGTAGCCTCTGCAATTATAAGAAAACAAATCTCCGTTGTTTAAGCTACCTTACAGTTATGGCAACCTTAAAGAAATAATACAACTGCATTTTTAGTATTAATCTAGTGATTAATCCGTAAATTAATCACGATCCTTAGTTCATGACACATCGTCATCACTGGGCTGTGAACATTGAGCTTATATTTAGTTGTTTACTTATTTTTAATAATGTAAGAAACACCCTTCGAACCCATTCCTCAAACAAAAATAAGACCGGAAAATAACTCATGTCTAATCTTACATTCTCCCACCAAACTTACTCTTGTCTCCTAAATGTCCCTCAATTTGAAAGTTAGTAAATAGGTTACAGTATATGTGTACAGTGGAATCCTATACAGCAGTGAAAGTGAATGAATTATAGTACCGCTGGGGAAAGAAGAAGGATGGGCATAGGACGGGGTGGGTACAGAAAGAGTTTCAGCTGTATTTGTGATGCTTCATTTCTTAGGCAGAATGCATAAGAACGCAAGTGTTTATTATATTATTATCTATGTTTTTCTACATGCCTAATTATCTCATAAGAATAAGTTTTATCAAATAATTTTTAAAGTACTTTTTCTGCAAATATAGTGCCATCCTCAGTTACTAAAGTTAGGGAAGGAAGAGGTGCCGTGGCCTGGCCGAGACCCCACCGCCACATTCCCCTCCTGAACCATCAGGAGGATGCTACAGCTCTGGTGTCTGTGACATCCCTGACTTTGAACTTCACCAAGACCTTCCTGGCTGATCCATGGCCAGGCAGTTCTGGAAGCTGTATTTCAAATCCTTAGAGTCAGTCAGTAGTTGGCTCCAGGTCAGCATGTGAACCTCGGGGTTCTGTGTAACCACCATGACAGGCATGTGGCAAAATAAACAAAGTGGAAACAAGCATGGCTCTAAGAGTTTTAACTCATCGTAAACCAAGTCAACAAGAAGTAAATTCCGCCAACCCGAAAGCCTTAATGATATGCCGTGAATGTTCATTCTAACATGCCCGCTCAGGCTACGAAAAACCAGTTGCGCTTTTATTCCTTAAAAGAACAAGACAAAACTGCACTGCGTAGCAGCAAAAGCTCAGAGACACCTGAGGTCGGATCCAGCCTGATGCAGACGTCTGCCTGACTTCGGCAAATCGCCTGGCCCAACCGACCGACCGTGTGAGGCCCAAGGACCTCTTTTTAACGTCGGAACAATGCACCCCACTCAGCTGGCGGTCTCAGACTTGTAGGAGGGCATGCGCTCCGAGTCCCCTGCACAGAAACCCATGCTTCTCCCCCTGACAGTCAAATTATACAAGGTAAACCAGAAATTAAAATAAATTTAAAAAACACTGCCATTGCTGCAGCTCTTCCTGGGATCCCCGTAAAGTCTCCAACGCCCCCAGCAAAGGCAGGAAGTAAATGGGAAGGAACAAAAAAAGGGAATGGGATTCATGACAGATCCGTGAAGTTCTTTTCGTTGCAAGTTCCTAATCCTCCTTGAGGTCTAGTTTCAGTGAATTTACAGGATGGAAGCAGATTCGAAAGAGAAAGGGACATTTTAAAACTCGGTAAAATGTTAAACGACAGGAAAAGATTACAATAAAGGTATTTAATCTCATAAAAGACCTGCCTAATGTGACTTTATTAGCGTCTTTACATTTTTCTATAAGAAGGAGAATGCTGATATATGTTCCCACAGTTGTGAAGAGGACAGGAATTTAAATTAATAGGGAGATTTCAGTTAAACTTAAGAAAAAAATATTCTTGATCATCAGAGTTAAAAAAAAACCACTATGAATAGTGGGATTTCCAATCCTAGAGATCTTTGTGTAGATTATTATTTATCCTGAATGTTTTGGAGTATCCTTGCTAAACAAACAAATCCTTTTTGAATTTTATGATTAAAAACATATCTATAAATCTGCTTTGCACATGTTTATGACATATGTAAATGTCATAATCATCTAATAAGGTACTTTGAAATTTTATCAAAATTCTGCATTTCTAGAAAGGTCCAGGTGATGCTGACACTGCCAATCTGAACGCCACACCTTGTGTATCAAGTTTTAGAAGAAACCACGTCATAACGGTCCACCCATCCAATCAAGTAAAAACAAAATCTCACAGCCAAAGGCCACGACTTCTTCCCATTCCACCGCCCTTTCATCCTTAATTACAAGCTGATTTCATATTTGAATCTTTTAAGTGACTTTAACACAAACGAGAAAAAAAATAGGAAAGAAACGGGGAGGAGATGAGCATCAGTTAAGAAAGAGCGGTCAGTTAGATAAGGATGAAGCAGGCAGCTGGGGAGCGAGGCCCTTTCCTTCCTCTGTCTTGATGTAGGGACAACATCATGCTTTCCAGGACAGGAGGGCTTGTGAAGGACTTTGGGTTCTTCAGGTAGCAAATTCTGAATGTCATTACATATGTTTAAAATGTGCTCTCATGAAAACGGGAACAAGAGAACCTGTATCTCCCGGAGAGCAATCTAAGGGCCATGAGCCTCCTTCAGAACTCAGCGACCAGCTGAGTGAGACTACAGAAGAAAGGCCCTTCTAATCTTATGTCACAACAAAATGAGGTGTGTGGTGCAAAAAGCCCTTTGGTCACCAAGAGACTGAGTCACTCACTGGGCCCTGCTAATTTTTTTCATGTCCGTTGCCACAGAATTAGAGACTAAATTCCAAAGAAAGCCAGCACACTCACTAGATTCCTTCCTTCAGCCATGGATTCACTCACCCGACGTGTGGTAACAGTGGGGGGGGCGGGCAGGCTCGGCCTTTCCACGACAGCGCTTGTCTGAAAAGAGTTCATGCTCCCCAGAAACCATTCTTCTGCGAGTAAGGTGATTTTATTATTTGAATTTTTAGCTTTCATTTGGAAATAAACTCAGGCTTAGAAGTCGCAGCAGTAAGAAGAGCACCCACATGCCCTTCACCCAGATGGTGCCACTGGTCACATTTTGCCCCGTTTTCTGTCATTCTGAACCATCTGAGGCCAAACGGATCACATGATGGCCCTTCGCCCCAGATGCTTCCTGTATATTTCCTAAGAACATTGTCTCACATAACCACAGCATGGCTATCAACGTCAGTAACTGTATCATTGATGCAATACTTCTACCTAGCCTACCACCTGTATTCCAAATTTGTCATTTGCCCCAGTAATGTTTTTTATAACATTTTTCCCTTCAGAACTGAATCCAGTCTAAGGTCAGGCATTTTGTTGTGTCCCTTTAGTTTCCTTCAATTTTGAAAATTCCCTTCCTTTTTTTTTTTTTATTATGACATTGACATTTCTCTCTCTCTCTCTCTCTTTTTTTTTTAATAGAATATTCCTCATTCAGAACTGTCCAGTGTTTCCTCATGATTAATTTCAGATTTTGCATTCCTGGCAGAAATTCTCTATAGGTCCTGCTATGTCCTTCTCAAGGTATCGCATCCAAAAATGATGACACTTCAGTTAAAATTTTTTTTCATAGCATCTTAATGCCCAACTTTTAAAATAATCTACTGTTAATTTGATCCGCTTTTTCTAAAGTAAGCGAAACGTTTTTTACTACATAGAGGAAATCTTTATGTTTAGAACAAGCAAGCCAACATTTTACGTATCCATTGCCTGAGCTCTTCTGTGATCTTGTTTTATGACCAAGCATTCAATAGCCAACAGTAGCAGTAGAGGGGAAATACTCAGAACCACCTCTGTAATATTCACCAAATCACTTCAACGGAGTTTTCCAAAAGTGTCTTCTTTTTAAAATATATTTGCAATTAAGACTCTCAAAGGGAAAATATTTGCATTCGCCCCATGTCACTTGCTTATTTAATCATAACCTTCAGCAAATTAAATGAGCCGTTCAGGTCTTGTTGCAACAGACATTTACACGTATCTCTCTGAATTCACACTAAAATTGCATTGAGTATGGCACGATTTCACGAGGCATAGACTCTGGTTTACTACACGCCTGTATTACAGATGAATTCTAGAGAAAAAGTGCATCCTGACAGCTGGTTTCAGTTCATTGTACTTTTTCTTAAAGAACATTTGTTTTCAATTTGTCTATAAATAATGGAGGAAAACACAGCTGAGGGGCCCCGTGTGATTTTTATGGAAGGTTCATTTTTGGAAATCTGATAAGCTTATAACCACATATGTTTAGAATCATTCTAGTATAATATTCAGAAACTTGAGGTGGGGGAATACTACTTGTCAAGCAACTCAATGTTTATTTTATCTATCTATTAGCACTGTTTGTCAAATGTTTTGCGTTTTTAGAAATTTTAGAAAAAAAATTAAATACGTGTTAAGCTTGACAATGCTCATTACGAACCTTTAACATGTAGATGCTATTTGTTGATCATACATTAAGATTGTACGTTCGTGGACCAATAGAACTGATAAATATACGTGTTCGTGATGTCGAATGAGAAAATTACGCATGTACACACAGACCTATTAGAAGTACAGCAGTACATTTGCACATGTAGACATATAGGGCATGGGTATGTTGTGTTGTTAAGATTTGTCTTATACTATTCTTCTAGAAGGCTACAAACTGAGCAATGCAAAATAAACGAACAAGACATTTTAAAACGTCTTGAAAAGATACTTCTCTGCTGGGCAACGATCAAGACAACAAAATTTAATTTCATGTGTACTATAAATTCTCTGGTTGACCAAATCTTTATTTATGTCAGACATAAGGCTCTGGTTGGAAAACCTGACCCTCAAAACCCAATTAGAAATAAGTTTAGTATATGCAGCAATCATTCTATAAGGCAGTACGAGTAACTCGAATCACAATTTTCTTATATTGGAATGAACTAACTTTCGGAAGCTGGATATTTAAGAACATTGGATAAAAATTTAAAC
>CM053512.1:2593082-2615023 GCA_028627145.1 Eidolon dupreanum | reverse complement strand
ACTCTCACCCATGGGAAGATTTCAAACTGCTTACTTATAAAGATCTTCCATCGTTTTCACTTAGAATTTACAGCGAAGATTTAGAACAAAGGAAAGTGAAACTTGAGTTTACAAAGTAAAATGTATAGTAGAAATTGTTTTGATAAAAATGTCATTTCTGCAATTACTTTTGTCTGACTTTTTTCTCTACCTGACTACACATGATTCTTTAATAAATTATTTTTAATTTAAGAGAATTTGGTGATTATAAACTTGGGGTAGGTTTTTTCCTTTTTCAACTAATCAGAAAAAACTACCAACATGAAATATTGTCTTAAAGATCAATGTTACTTCTCTAACATGTTTAATAATTCATATGACATTTTACAGCTCACTTACATTAGGCCGAAGACTTTGAATCTTTTAGGATTACCTTTGTTCCCTCTTACTAATAACAAAGATTGTCATTTTCTTCCCCCAAATGTCATTAGAATCTAAAGTTCACGGATTCAGATGTTTTTCTCCATTTAAGAGAAAAGAGACACTGTATCCCTCACCATCTGTCCAATGGCCACCGGTTGGTCATGGATAGTCATTAAGTATTTTGGAAATCGATGCAATTTAAGTCGGCTTTAAGCTCTCAAAGTTTGCCACTTGAGAATATCACATTAAAGAAACAAAAATAAAACTCCATTCTCCGTCCGTGTAAATCCCGCCACCCAGCACCACACAAAGTAGATTTAACATCTTCCATGCCGAATTTATTATTAAGGCGGGACTCAGATACCAAGGAAATTTAATGTGTGGCAAGAATAAAGCCTCACGAATCTGGTTCAGTTATGTTGCTGAACACTCTGACTTAGTAAAGTGAACGATTGTTTTAATATAGTATATCCATCATCTATATATTCTAAAATATCCATCATCTACATCTGCTAACCTTAACAGCATTTTAATGGCTAGAAAATATAACTTCCTAACCCTTAGAATGTGGTCGATCTGGTTCTATTTGGAAAAGAACATTGGTTCTGTGAATAAAATCAGACCTCATTTATCCAGTATTACCAGGAATAAGGCATTTCAATTGTATCGACTTTGACCGTTTTTGAGAGAATTCTTCCTAAATCTAAAGTGACCTACATACTTCCATTCCTTGTTAAGGGCAGTAAACACAATTTTACCTTTTCTGACGGGTCAGGGATGTCCTATAAGCGTCTGTCACTACACAATGGCTCAGGCAGGCTGCCTTCCCCTCACGTAATACCATGCATTTGAGTGAGCTTGTTCAGTCCACAAAGCTTTTATGAACACGACACCGTCCGATTTATATTAAGTGGTCCCCGACTGCCCCACTTTCTGAGTTCCTCTAACAGATTCTCTGCTTCTAAACTCACGGACAGGTTGTTGACTGTCCCTGCTTGCTTCGCATTCCTCCCTAGCAACTCCTGTGAGCCTCTAGTTTTATCTGCCTCGGGAAACTGGATAGCCAGTTTGGTTAGATCCGCCTCTAAAATAAACTTTGAGTTCAAGTGAAGGTTTGAGAAATTCTACAAATATTGATATTTGCAAGCTCTAGGGCACAGATTTTCTGATCTCCTTTTGGACGTCACAGATGCCTCTGATGCTGGTAGCATCCATCGCCCATCCGTCCATCCCACAGGTATTCACAGAGGGTCTCCCAGAGCCAGAAACCATCCTACGTAAGAGGGTTCCAGTGGGTAATAAAGCGAACGTGGTCCCTGTAGCAGTGGAGTTTACAGTTTCGTGGGGGAGAAAGGCAATAAACAAGTGAAGGAGCAAAGAAACACTTCCCTATAAGCAGGGTATGCATGCTCTCACTGCACACCAACACATTATTGCAGCATAAGTACCATCTCTTTGTATTGCTTAGGACTTCAAGGCATTTTCATGAGCTTTATCTCCTATTAGCCCCAAAAGTTAGGGGCTAAGACCTTAACCTGACAAAGGAGAAACTGAGGCTCTGAGAGTTTTACATGGTCAGTGGTCCAGCCAAGGCTTGGGCAAAAGAAGCCCGTCATCTTCCATCCTGCGTTCTTCCCTCTGGAGGAGAGGCCACCGCTGGGGGCGAGGTCCACGAGGGAGCTACGTCTCCCCCACCACCCCTGGGCTTCATGGCCCACGAAGTCCTCTGCCATCTCTCGAGGCTCATTCATCTATGAGCCTCCAAGTTTGTACCACCCTTTGCAAAGTCACCCAATAAACAGTTGAGGGAAGAATATTTGTTTTAAAATTGTGTGTGTGTGTGTGTGTGTGTGTGTGTGTGTGTGTGTGTGTTTGGGGTCATCAGTAGAATATCTGAGCAATATTATCCTGCAGAGTGAGGCGGAAAGCAGTGGAAGGGCAAGGCAGTGGAGGGGAGTTCAGGGTCGTTTGGATGAAGATGGTCATGGACTTCATCTGTGAATATCACAAAGGAAGGACTGGAGAGGAAAAGGAAAGAGGACAACTGACTGAGGATTTGAAAGCCGTTAGCACTAACAGCCAATAGAAAGTGCAGTGCTGACGAGAGAGAGAGACAGAGAGACAGAGAGACAGAGAGACCCTGTGAATGTCTGGGCTGTCACAGAACAAGGCAAAGAGCCTGGGATCCCAAAGACAAGGTGAGGGGGGCGCGGAGACAGAGACCTGGGGTTGTACCCCCAAAAAGGATTCCCAAGAACTTCAGAGACCCAGTCCAGTAAAGAGAACGAAACTCAAATTTCAAGAGTGGCATGGGTGAAATTAAATATTAAAAAATATTGGAAATGATAATACTTCAACAAATGCCTTGTTTATTTCATGATATTGGTTGACTGCCTGAAGGCAGCCAATTTCTATATATTCTACCATGACTTTATTTTTAATTCTTTTACTTTCAATGTTTAGGAATGGATTTTAATTTTCTTCCTAATCAAAAGGAAGATTATTGGCTTACTTTTATGACTTTTCATGATCAAGTGGCCTTTATTACCAAGCCACTCTGCTCTCCTGAAGTATAAACTCATCAATAATCTGCTAGTATATTACTTTTTTCAGTGAAAGTATAATTTTATCTTGGCATTTTACATGTCATTCCCTATAAAAATCAAAAGTAGACATTGCTATGGTAAGTATGCAGAAAACCATCTTTCTGGGTACAGTAAGAAAATATACTTTCAGCTTTAACACATGTAAACTTTTTGTAGCATTGCTGTACTACTCTGCTAGTATCGAGATAATAAATGTTCATGGACTTGAATGCTATGACTACATAGCTTTTCCGTTTGTTTTTGTCTTTTTGTTGCTGTGGTCGTGGTTGTCAGGCACATCAAATATATTTCACTCACTATTTTAATTATAGTGTCAGGGGAAAACTTTTCGGTCTTTTAAAAAGATAATCAACAGAAAAATCTTGGTCTCCTGAACCCTAGTGTGTCTATTCTTTTTCAAGTTCATATGTCAGCTAAATTCCTCTCATCAAGAATTTACTGTCCTATTTATGAAACTATTAGTTTCTATAACATTTCCATGAAGTAAAAAGAGGTGCTACAGACAGGAGTTTAGAGAAAATAAAATGTGATAAGCGGGACTGTGACCCAGTCTGCTGCTGCCTGTTGTAACAATGATAAACAGATTCAGCATTTCCTTCGCTACCCACCCAAAGGCTCTAAAGGAACCTTCCGGTGTTCTCCCTTGTCATCTAAATAGTCTCACCAATTCTTAGAGCAGTATCCGAGCTGGAGACCCCCTTCTTTGGGGAAAAAAAAAAAAAAAAGTAGAACTCAGAACTATTTCCTGGACTTTTTTAGAGACTCAAAGGCTACCACTGGAATGTACCATCACCTTCTAGAGACGGAGAGAGGTCTGCCGCTGCCGATCAACAGATGACTGAAACCAAAAGACATCTACAAACACGCAAATGGCACGTTTTCACGTCACTCAATGATGTCTCAACGTCCATCTTCCCTTGGTCATGTTCCACCTTCCTAGGCTCAACCAGGAAACCCGCCGAATGGCAAATTATCTGGCAAACTGTCTATCCTGTTTGTAATGAAATTGATCAAAAATGTCCATCACTCTTATAAAAACACGGAGACGTGTACACACACGCATATATACACACACATACAGGTAACACCATATCCTCAAAATTATTCATGGGTAAATTTTGTATGTTTCATGTTGACTTTTTGAGAAAAATATATTTAACCAGTGGAGCGCAAATAAAAAATGAAAAAGGTAGAACACACCAATCATTGTCCTCTGTGACATCTATACACACAATACTTATGAGCAAAACCATTCTGACATCATGGAAGCCAGGCAATTAAGGACCTAGGAGTCAGCCTGGTCCTTCTAGAATCTTTGCACGACTGTGAGTCCCTGCTGCTTCATCTACAAAATGGAACAGGTAAGACTTACTCACTCTGCATTTTCCATCTTTAACTTCCTCTGTGGTGAAGGCTGATGTACACATTTCCACATCATGTAGCAAAGATGGCCCCTCTGCGTGACACTGGCAAACAGTCACAGTAGCTACTCAGGTATAGTCTACCTCTACACATTTCCAAAACGAGAAATAGACCAGATGGCCTGAAATTAAGCGGGAAGGTGACATTCATTGTTTAGCCACCTCACTGGCAGGCCAAGAGTTAAGAAACAGTACGGCCGTTAGCATTAAGAATCAACCTACATGAAAGCGTAGGCTTGTGTGGGTTGTAAGAAGGTAGACGTGGGGAAGAAAAGACATTTGTCCCCTCTCAGATTAAGGGCTAAAAAAGTCAACATTTTAGGTGTTAATATGTTAATAACCTTCAAAAAGAATCTCGGAATTTTTCTAACCTGTGTAGCAGAATATTTGCCTCTAGAGTGAAACTGAGAGTTTTAAAATAAAAATTTCCAATGTGTTCATTCTACTAATTCTAGCAGATATTCCTGGGTATTTGAAATCAAAAGGATTTGAGAATCGTTATGAAAAATACAAAACCACAAATTCCTTCGTTTAATCCAGGAAGCAAGTAAAGTCATGGATATTTTTCCGAATTTTTAAAATTAAAAAAAAAATGAGTTAGCTTTTAGCAATTAAGCGCATTCCCTATTACGTGGTTTATCACACTGTTACCTAGAATAATTGGGGCCTTCTGGAAAATCGCTCTCTGAGAAATTTAACAGTATGTTTGATGAATAATTTAATGTGAGACTATACACTCAAGTCAGTTTAACAGCACATTAATATACTTAAATACGATATACTGAAATCCCGAAGTAAGCTCCTATTTCTCTGAAATGCATGGTTATTAAAGAAAAGTGAGTTAAACGTGTTCAAAATATACCATTTGTTTTTCAGTTTACTAAAGAAAAGAAAGTTTGCAACCAGGACCCACTGGTCTGCTTTCCATCAGCCCGATCTCTCCACCTCCACCTCTTCCACGGCCAGAGCTGGACGAGAACTTTGCAAAGCCTCACATTGTTCTCCCTGACACCCGATCGGCCTACACAGAAAAGCAACTGCCAACCCCAAAGCAATCCGGTGACAGAGCCCGGTGCTATCTAATCAAGGGCAAAAGGTCACTTCCGAACAACTGGGCAATAAAAGATTATTTCTAGCGACAAAACAGAGAGGCCCAGAGGTGGGGGGTAGAAAGTAGGGAGGGGCGGGGGAGGAGAGGGGGCGAAAGGGCTCCTGTCCGCGGGAGGAAGCGCATTGACTCAAGGCAGCCGACGGGAACCATCTGGCTCCAACGAGGCCGGTTCTTAAGACCCCTTTAAAGGGGCCAGTGACTCTGGGCCGGGCGATAATAATATAAGGCCAGCTTTCCCAGGCATAGAAAAAACAGGGAGAGGGAGGGAGGGGAATCGTTTTCTCAATAGAAGGAAAAGTCTGAGCAATTGTTAACTAGAGGATGTGTTGCTTTTCAACTCATCAGATCAGTAAATAAACTCTCCTGATAAGTACCAAGCAGCCGATCTAGCAACTGATGTTTAATTATTGTTTGATGTTAACCATAAATTAAAACACACAGAGACACACATTGTTTTTAAAATCCTATAAAATCCTTTTTTAATGACACAGTTGTACTAACTACTTCCTGTCCTGCTCCCCCTTCACCGTCCTCTCCCTTCGAAGCTTTCTCCCTGGTTCTTACCGAAGCACCTTGAATGGGACTGCGAGGAAAGGGAAGGGCCCCACTGCACTCGGCCTGACCGCCTCGGTCTGGGGAAAGCTAGAATTTCCCCATCCCCCAAGAGTTGGTACCAAGTAACTACATCCTTCATTCCCTCATCCGTGACCATTGAGGCATTACCAAATGAAATAGAAAGTGCCCAGGCTGAGACACCACTGCTGGCCGTGTGGCTGCAGACATGAGAGTCGAAGTACAGTCATTCAAAATTCACAGAACAGGAAGTCTAATCATTTTCAGACTTTTTTTTTTTTTTTTTTGGAGGGGTGCAGCATGGCTGAGTAACAAGCTGATGTGAGATAGCTCAGGGCTGCATGTTTCTAAATGTGAACTTCTTTCAAAAATGGCTGTGCCCAAGAATTGGGATTTAGAATAAATATCTGTCGACCATATGGACAGTACAGCTAGAAAAGAATAGAGCATCTAAGTGTCTGCTTCTCCAAAGACGACACAACCTCTGTTCCTTCTACAAGGGACATTTCATAGAAGTAGAAAATAAACACAGATTAAAAAAAAAAAAAGTGAAGCTCACTTTTCGACATCCTCATAAGTATGACAAAAATATTACGAGAGAAAAAGATTGAAGTGATATTATAAATAATCATAATACAAAGATATATTTATTCAGATTTCCTCTCAAGAACACCATTTAGATGCCAGATTGTATGTAAATAAGTAATCATGATAACAATGGCGGTGGTGGTTAATGACTTTGATTAGATGTCCACTGCACATGGATCACTAATGGTAGGTCTAACAGGATTGCCACAGAACAGTACCCAGGATCCATTTTCTCGTGGATTTTATAAGCTAAAAGTGAGGGATAAACTCACTTGGAAAACATGCAGAAGAATGTAGATAAGCCCAATCCTCATTGTTCTAAATGCCTAAGGGATTCTGGAATAAAACACTGGATTAGCTACTGTTACCTTGGGGAGGACTTTAACAGTGAGATGAAGGTTAAACGGAATTTTAAAGGATGGACAGACACTTTGGCAGAGTAAAGAAGACATCGGTCTTTTCTGGCCAAGGAAGTTTAAAGATGAAATGACAAAATCTGAGTCTGGCCAACGAGATTGGACACTCTAAATGGAGGAGACAATAGATGAAGACAATTCAGGGCCCGCTGGAGAGGAGGGCACAAAAACGTGTCGTAGTTTAAAAATCAGGAGTTTCAGATGCAGATCAAAACCACAACATACGTATTAAGATGGATATTATAAAAACAAAAACAAAACCAGAAAATAACAACAGTTGATGAGGATGTAGAGAAATTGGAACCCTTGTGTACTGTTGGTGAGAATGTAAAATGGATCAGCCGTTACAGAAAAAAGTATGGACGTTCCTCAGAAAATTAAATACAGAACTACCATGTGATCCAGCTATTCCACTTCTGGATATCTACCCAAAGGAAATGAAAGCAGGGACACACAGAACATCGCACGTCCATATTCGTACCAGCATTATTCACAACAGCCAAAAGGTGGAAAACAACCCAAACGCCCTTCAACAGACATTTAGGATAAACACACAATAGAATATTATTCAGTCTTAAAAGGAAAGGAGATTCTGTCGCATGCCACAGCATGAAGGAACTCTGAAGACATTACACTACGTGAAATAAAAGGACAGATATCATACAATTCCACTTATCTGAGGTACCTAGAATAGTCAAATTCATAGAGACAGAATGTAGAAGAATGGTTGCTAGGGGTTGGGGGAAAAAGAGAGGAGAAGTTATTGTTTAATAGGTACAGAGTTTCAGTATGAGACGATGAAGACTTCTGGAGATGGATGGTAGTGATGTTGGCACAACAATGTGAATGTACTGAATGCTGCTGGGTTGTACATTTATAAAATGGTTAAAATGGTAAGTTTTATGTATATTTTACCACAATTTTTAAAAACGTACTACGATAAAATTATTTTTTAAAGATGAGCTTCAAAGTCAACGAGGCTGGTTTAACAACCATTTCTGACACTTATTAGCCATGTGACCACACACAAGTTACTTTCTTTTTGAGGCCCTATTTCTCAATTATGGAATAAGAATAATGACACCCACAATCCAGGTTTATAAATACAAGAAATAATGTGAAGTGCCTAACACTTACGTATCCATTAACTAGGATTCTTGGTTGCAAAAACAAAAGCGCACATGAAATTGCTTAGGGAATTCTTTGGCTTATTGAAGCAGACTACTAGAGGGTCAAGGCTGGAGTCCAGCCCTAGGAACAAATGGAACTAAGTTGCCATCCAATGCTCTCCGGTCCTTTTAATGTGACCTGTCATTTCTGCCTGGTAGTTTCTGTGACTGCTAGAGAATAGACAAAATCCTGGGGAAAGACTCTGATTGGACTGTCCTTGGTCACATGGTTATCCCCTGGACCAATCACTGTGGTGTAGTCTAGGAAAATGAGAAAGCCTCCATCAAAACATAGCCTAAAGAGGGATGATGACAACAGCAGATGGGAAAGTAGGTGTGAATCACGTAGCCATCTTATTGGGTGACTATTACAGCTGACTCAGGAAATGAATGGTAAGCCAAGTCTACACACAAGATACCCAGAAGCCACCTTAGAAACCTGAGGAGAGAAATGATCACTTTAGCTAAGAAATAAGCATCTAATGTCATTTTGAACTAATCAATTAATTCAGTCACTTATTTATTAACACTGAGATAAGTTACCACATAAAAGATAATTTGCCAAATAACTAAAATTTACTCGTCAAGTATTAACATTTTTATTTTGAATTTTATCTAAATATAAAAATAGACTATAAAAACAAATTTTTCAGTAAATTTAAGATCATTTATTATGAAAATAAAATATTGCCCTGTGTTTTAATACATTAATACTTTCAGGAACAATTTTGGTGCTTAGAATAGCTTGAATCCTTCACCCCAAAGCCCAGAGAACACATTCAGGTTGATAATCACTATCCTCATTTTTCTTCTTCAAAAAATCCCTTTTTCCTATCATCCTTTATTCTGCTTCTAATTGCTGAGTATAGAAAATCCAGATAATTCATTACTGTGAGTGAAATAGGACTTATTGGGTGTATTTTACAGAAAAAAAATGGGTGCTTTGGTCCAAAGAGTTATAGGTGTTCAAGGATTTGATCTTCAGGTTCACAAAAGTGTTCTGGAAAGTTAGACACCAACCTCTGCCCGAAATCCAGGTCCTTCAGAATAATGAGGCCAGAAACATTAAAACTTATGGCGGAATAAAAGATGGATAAGGCATTAAAACTTTCTAACCAAGTTATTGAAACACATTTTATAAAAATTAACTATATAGAGAATATCATCAAGTTTTAAACTGTGAGGTCTGGATACATATCAACAGGAATTCAGATAAATATGTTAGAATATTTGCAAAGCAAATCTATCTGGCCCAGAGCATATTAGTTATTGAATTTCTCAACTAGATTTTCTAAAGTATCACCAAATTAAGAAAAGCTTGACCCTTAGACATTAAAGTGACTCAGAAACTAGCTACTAAAACAGAGAGATCCCTCTCAGTCGGTAAGTAATCCTTATTGATGCCTAATGATTTTCTCGTGTGATGAAAAGATGAAATAAGTGATAAAACATCAAGATAAAACATCAAGATAAAACACCCAGAGGCAGAGAGAGAATGCAGGTCATACATGATAGAACTTCTGCAGTTCTAGGAAGGCAAACCCACAGATGAAACCCGTGCCCTTGCCTAGGCATGAAGTCTCTCCAGCTACGTAAACTGCAAAGAGTTTGCAAAGGAAAAAACCCAGGACATAACCCCCCTGAGAACGACAAAAGGATACTTGTCCAGACATTCACAATTGTATTGTGCCACTTCACAGCTTATAGTGAGGCGAGAAAAAGAGGCATGGTTTTGGCACGGCCCAGTCCTGTCACCCTCGTTCTGTGAGATGAGGCAAGCCTATCATTGTTTTTCTGGTTTACATTTTATCTGCTTGAAACCACCTAAGTGAGGCACTGGCAAACCCGTTCATCAAACCAAGGCCAAGTCAATGCAGGGCAGCCAAATAACTTACAACATCCTGCACAAAAAAAAAAAAAAATGTGGTTTGCTATAAACATATTAGCCATCGATCAAGGCCTGATACTTCATTCTAGGGGCTTATATAAGTACCTCTGCCTTTCCTTCTCCCCGTCTATCTCACTGATAATTGGTTTCTAATGCAGGGAGTTTGAAGGGTTTTTGTTGTGTTTCCTATATATTTAGTTCACGCAATTCTAGACGCTCAGGATGTAAGATAATTTACTACTCCGCTGATACTAACACTAAACCTTTGGTGGTGAGCAAGGAGAATTTTGCAGACAATAACACAGAGAGATAGATCCGGATAGATGGGATAGATGATAGATAATAGGTAGGTAGGGAGATAAGGAGGTAGGTAGCAGCAGGGCGTCCAGCAGGGCGTCCTTTGTGGGTCTGCACGTATGCTAGGATGTAACTTCAAGGCCTCTCACTGATAAGATTAATGCCTAAGGAAGAGCTGAGCTGTTTATGTTTTCAAAAGAAACTCTCATTTCTGGAAAGGGAGCTTGTGAAAAGTAAGGTCAAAGAAATCAGAAACAAAACCATCCAGTTCTATTATTTTGCATTAGAATAACATGTTGCACTGTGTCATGTAAATGTTTTTGCTTTTCCTTTTTTTTTTTTTTAACACATGTGTAAAAGCCCAAAGGATGCGTTTACAAAATATCAGCAACACGAGTCAAGCTATTTTAAATCTATCGGTTATGGACGGAGGTCAGAAAACGGTATGCTATTGGGTCTGCTGGATGAAAGAAAGCTAAGCCAGAAAACTGAGTAAAGTCGTCCTGAAATTCTTCACAAGTATGACAGGCCGCCATAAAAACTCTCCCTTGTGTTGTGGTCTCAATCAATGAGAAAAAAATTAGGTAAAGCCACTTACGTTCTGATAGAAAAGTGATAGGTGGTCTCTGGGAAAGTAGGTTTCCATAAAGCAGTAG
The DNA here is from genome assembly GCA_028627145.1 of Eidolon dupreanum. Lineage (NCBI taxonomy): Eukaryota > Metazoa > Chordata > Mammalia > Chiroptera > Pteropodidae > Eidolon > Eidolon dupreanum. The sequence goes on along the minus strand of CM053512.1, from coordinate 2,603,896 downwards.
GTGAGAAAGACCAGGTTGCAGGTTAAAGCCAACTGGAAGGCAGAGTTGTAGGAATCTGTGAGGATTTCTCACCCTCGTCATTAAAAGATCTTAAAATCATATTTCTCTTCTGGTAGTAGAGGGCTATTGGGAAACTGGAGATTCAGGTTGATATTTTTTTTTGGAACAAAGATTCTGTACTAACTACCGCCACAGAAAAGATGGTGAAGTAATTGCTGTGTGATGATAATTCAGGTGAAATCATTTAATGGCCCCCTTCTAGTTTTTAAGTGACAAGGAGCAGCGTTGAAAAACTTATGCTTATATTTGTTATAAATCATCCAATCTTCACTAATTGCCTCAAAAAAGAGATTATGTATGGAAAATAAAGTGCCTTCTCTGTAGACGGGGCAGCGGGGCTTAACCCTTTTCTGAGACAGAGATTCTTTGGTGAACTGAAAAAACCCTGGTCTTTTACAAAAAAATCTCACTCACACACACACACACACACACACACACACACGCATGCACACACACATGCACACGCACACACCTGCATATCATTTCACAAAATGTATAGGTCTCCTGCAGGCTCTCTATGGGTGACAACTCATCTGGTTATTAAAGTCATTTTAAAACTATTCTAGGCTATGGCCATGCCACCCTGAATACGCCTGATCTCATCTGATCTCTGAAGCTAAGCAGGGTCGAGCCTGGTTAGTACTTGGATGGGAGACCACTTAGAAAGATCAGGTGCTAGGTGGTTCAAAAAAAAAAAAAACTTCTAAGGGGGTTCTGGAACAGGAGGAGGGGAAAGGCTAAGGAGGTGGGGAGGAAGAAAGCCCCCCACCCTCCGCTATCTCTTCAGGTGGGGTGCTTACATGTTAATCCATTGTATACTGACTTTCAGGTCACCTTATTATTTACTGATGGGCCAGCCATGGGCATGCTCTTAGACCTTTGCCTAGAGTTGGCATTAGCAATGAACAAAGCAAAGGCAAGTCACCCTATAAGGACCATACAATATAGTACAGTACAAACTCAAATCATGAATCTGTATGAGCCCTTTCACAGCCATTGCTAGGCTAGAAAGACCAAGGATTGACCTTCTTACTCCCTCAACTGCCATCAAGGATGAATCTAACCCTTAACTTTATAATTTTATTAAATACAGTGTGGTTGCAGGTCAACAAAGTTAGCATATTATTCATTTGTACAAAAAAAATAACTTTAAAACTTACACCTTTCTACCCACCCACCCATCTCCACCCCAAACCAAGGAAGTATAGGTCAAAATACAAAACATGTCCGTATTGTTTTAATATTGAGAAAAAGAAAAAAAAAGTTATCCATTCTTAAATACAACACAAAATTATTCTCCTCTTCCTTAGTTTCTCGGTGTCTTAGTCCTGTCTGGACTGGTCTAACAAAATACCGCAGACTGGGGGGCTTATAAGCAACAGAAATTTGTTTCTTACAGTTCTAGAGGTTTGGAAGTCCAAGGTCAAGGCACGAGCATCGGTGTCTGCTGAGAGCTGGCTTCCTAGTTCATACCTGGTCATTTTCTCGCTGTGTCCCCTCATGGCGGAAGGGGTGAAAGTAACTCTCTGGGGTCTCTTTTATAAGCGTGCTCATCCCACTCATGAGGCTCCACCCTCCCGACCTAATTGTCCCCCAAAAAACCCTCCCGTCAATTATCATCACATTAGGCATTAGGATTTAACATATGAATCTGGGGGAACACTAACATTCAGTCTATAACACTGTTTTTTTTCCTAGGGAAAAGTGGGAATGGTTGCTTTGCTAGACATCTGTGGCTAAAACTAGCAAAGATAGATCTTAAACCCGCATATTATGCCCAGGCTTTAGAGTCAGACACCAGAGTTCAAACCCCGATTCCCCCAGTTTCAGCTGTGGGAACCTGGGCTAGTCAGCTCTCTGTGCCTGGGTTTCCTCTTCTATAAAAGACATAATAACACCTGCCTCATACAGCTCTTAAGAAGATCAGATAAATTAATCCATGTAAAGTTCTTAGAACCATAACTAGCCACATCTCAAAAAACACTCGATAGATGAGCTATGATTATAATAAAAGGATATAAAGAAAGAGATCTATCCCTTGGAGGAACTTATGATACAGTGAGAAAAACAAATCATAAATGAAGTAAATTATCTGGGAGTGAGCATTAATGTGCATAAGAATAAATATATAACTTCCAAAATAAAAATTCAGGAAACGGAGATTTATAGGAGCAATGCTAGTAGCCTTGGATTGAGGAGTCAATCACAAAAGAAGCAAAGAGTTCAAATGCCAGATTTTCTTTTTTCATAGAAAGAATAAATCTCATAAGAAAAGGAATTTGCATCCTTAAGGATGGTGACAACTAGAACACAGAGCTAAGCAGAGACTAGTACTGATACTAGGAAGGTTCCCTACCCCACCACCACGCCAAAAAAAAAAAAAAAAATCTGTTTGTTCCCGTAATTAAGAGGAGAGACCAGACTAGAAGCAGTGTGTCCGTCTTGTTCATCGCTGTGACCCGCACTTGCTCCCTCACCCTGCCCCCGCCTCAGGAAATAATCATTTATTTCTCTGAAGGCTCAGTATTTCAGTTTGCTTCTCTAAGAGACCTTAGTGTATTTAAATTCCTTATTATGAATGTGTAGAGGCTGGGCTTACGAAATATTTTTGCAAAACTGCTCAGTTATTTAAAATTATTATAGTCCCTTTAAAAATGATCATACTTTAAAAAAAATTGATCATACTTTATAACTTTCATTGTGTCACATACTAGAACTTCCTCTCTAGGAATCTTGAGTTGCTAGTGGTTTACATAGGTTTTTGAAGTGTCTTGTTGTTGGTAGAGCTATTTGTTGTTTTTTTGATTTTTTTTTTAAATAGTAAAATAAAACGTAAGTATGCACAAGAGTAATGCATAATGCCAAATATGCTTTTTATTCCTTAAGGATGGCAAGAGAGATTCGCTATTTTTTCTTTATTTATCACACTATTAAAACAATCCCGTAGCCACCATCAGTGCTGAATTCTACCTGCAAGTGATTTATTAAGCCTAAAAGCTTGACTATCCCTTCGATTTCTCTTTCTCAACTGAGAAGACAGAAGAATTTTGCCAACGTACCGGGTGCTGGGCTAGCTGTGATTGGGAAGATGGAAAATCATTTTCAAAACCTACGAGCACTTAAAAGTGAAAGGCTTAAATAATCATTTCTGTCATTCAATCTCCTATTTCCGCTTTTACCCTTCTTTTGGGGAGTAGGGGCAGGAAGAAGGTTGTATATTTGTTTGGTTCCTCAATATTGTGGTTATAATTCTCTTTTACTACTTAAAAAAACTGCTGTACTCTGAAGCTTCTGGTCAGGGTTTTTTGGTTGGTTTTTTTTTTTTTTTTTTTGGTCCCTAGAGTTTCGAAATTTAGGGCAAATGGTTTTCTCCAACCCTGCTTAACTCAAATATGAAACAGGAAGCTGTGATGTCGTGTCTGGTAAACCATCAAAAGCACTCTGTTGAAAATGGAGAAATTAAGTGAGCTCATCGCTGCTTTCAAATACCTTCATTTGGGGCAGAGCACTTACCTATCTAGGAGTCATTGTGAAAGGTTAATTACATAAAATCAAAATAGGGTCGTCACTTCTTCCTCAGTGCCTCAGCTCTTCTAGCAAATGAGTTCTTCCATCGGAAAAGGTGAACGCTGCCTGCATCCTAGCCCGAGAGCGGCGTGCCCTGGAGATGCCCTGCTGCTGACAGCCCGAACGTCCCTTCAATCGATGGAACCAAAGCCCGCTAGAACCCGAACCCTCTAACGGCACCGTTAAAGCAGGCTTTCACGCCGGTACCGTCGTGGATGTCCGCGAAGCTAATGACACCTGTGTGCGACCGAGCGGCCGCTTGGAACACGCGTCGCTCTGAGGCTTTGACCCGATACACGGACAAGCTCGGAATCGAAACATCAAGTCAGATTTGAAGCGGGTGCTTTCAGTAATCGCCTCCTGGACAACCAGAAACACACACTGACTGATTCTTACATCAGTGATGGTAAAGGGACACAATTCCAAGCCGGTCCCCGTGGGGGAACGATGAGCTGAATCTTCAGAGACGAGACAAAGTTTCTGAAGGGGAATTATTGGCGTTATTAATATGGTTAGTGTGCGGAGCGGGGGAGGGGAAGGGAAGGCACCCAGCTCTGGTAGCACTGACTTAAAAAAAAAAAAGGGGGTTTTAGTTACAGGATTATTTTGCTGTCGTTACTGACAACAGCAAATGATTATGGTTTCTTTCAAATAAAAATCGCATATTCTTGCCACTGAGACTTTATGCTTTCGCCGGTGATCCCCATTTTCTTAGTTCTGTTTTTTCTTATCAAGTGTCTCCGTTTTTCTCCAACACATGCACCTCGCTAGGTAAGTACCAGAAAGCCGAGAAAAACGACCCAAGTTTTCCCCCTCCTCAACTCTCTGAAAAGAGCTCCACTTTCCTGAGAAGATAGAAAGGAAGGAAATAAGTGAAATAAAAGACAAATTCCGGTTCTTTTCAGAGTGACTGTTTTCTGACAGGTCACTCCGGTCTCTCCTGTATTTTGGAAACGACACCTCTGATGCAAAAGATGCCATGCAGAGCAGACGATAATAAAAACTGGATAAAAGCAGAAGGGTGTCTTTACTCCAAATTTTTCATTTCAGAAAAAAAACAAAAGTGTGAGATGAGTCAAGAGAGCATTCAGATAATGGTTGAATCCCCTCTAAGACTAAGAAGTGGGCAATGGGATTATGTGTGATTTTCATTGTCTTCCTTATACTTTTTCTAAAATTTCAAAAACAGCATTATGGTAAACGCATGTTACTTTCATCAGCAGCAAAGAAAATTTAAGAGCGTCCCCATTTCCGGTGTCTAGGTCGGACTTCTCAGCTCTCGCCGAAGAATAGAGCTGTGAGTCTTCCTTGGCCCCACGCACCGCAGTCTCTGCGTTGGGAGAATCTGGACCACTAATGAATTGACGTAGGGCTGCTTCACCTTTGTACACCTCTTACTTAGAGCACTGTTCTCCAGGGTGTCTAAACACACTCACAACCAGAGCCAGCCACCCTGGTTTCAGATGATACTAAATCCTCCACCAAAGTAATGGCTCTCTAGTCATCCACTTAAGAGCAGATGAGTAAGGTGACATGTTCATGACGCTAATTAGAAGTGGCTTGGAACAAAAAGCCACTAACTTTTGGTTTAGAGTTATGTTCATTCTATAAAGAAGTTACTCAGAGATCTCAGACATGATCCAGTCTTTAGATTTTTTTTACGAGAACACTGAGTATACATTACAATTGTAGATGTAAAGTGTAAATACTAAATTTTTTTTTTTTCCAAAAAGAAGTCTCCACCTCTTCTGGCAACAGTGCTGGGTAAGGAATCGCCATAATCCCCCTAGGGATGGGGCCCCGCCATCTTTCTATCTTAGTGCTTGGCCGGTATGTAGGGCAGATTGGTATGTGGGACAGATTAGGTATTTTGTAATTGTTGAAGATTGAATAAATCCATTAGTCTGTCAACATGACTACAAACCTACTTTGTCACGAAGTAGACAGAATATGTTTCAGCGAGGGCAGCCTAAAAATATATTATTTATTCAGAGTATTAACACAAAAACCTTGTCACTACTAAATATACGATGAAAGGGCGAGATACAGTTCTCTCCAACAGGTTAAGCATCTAAGACCGTTTCTGAAGAATATCTGTGGCTAATAATCAAATGTGGTGCCAAATAAAAACTTTTCAAGTCGGCATTATTTTAACAAACAGGTGGATTCTAGAGTTGAATTTACAGGACATAAAAAATGATCTTGAATAAGTATCAAGTTATGAAAGCTGTTTAACTTATAAAGCAGATAAAGATATAATAAATAAACGCACTCTGAACCAAAACACATGGCTTCAAGTGACAGTTTCTCTACCATCTCTAAAGAGGGCTTTCTTGGTTAGCTGTCAGTGTTTTAATAATCTTTTTCCTTCTACTTTTTAAAAGTTTTGCACTCAGTCATATATGTGACCGAGATATTCAATGGCACCTTGTGAAAGCTAAGACAGCTATTGTGCCCATAAAACCACCGCAGTGTCTCAATCAGGAGCTGAATATGTTCTCCTACCTTTTATCGGCTCTAAAAAATGCAGAGCAAACATTATCTATTGTTAATTACCTGTAAAGTAGGGCTTTAGTCACTTCCCCTGTTTCTAAGGGCCCTGAAGTGAAACCTAAAAGAAGTCACCCATTGTTTTCAATTGTGCAAGGGCCAGGAGCAAACAGGGCTCAAATTGCAGCTCTGAAAGGCCACAGGAAATTGGCATCCCACTAATCTGCACTCAACTATTCACAGAAACAAAGCCCGCATTCCTGCTGAAAAACTCGCCAGCAGACACCCAAGGCAGGTCTGCTCGGTAAGACCACAGAATAAATCTGCAGAAATAAAAGTTTTAATTAGAGGGCCATGGGACCTGGCTCTGGTTTCCTAGCTCTGAGAGTTAACATGCATCATTTAGATTTCTACCTAGTCTCCCCAGTTTTCCCCCAAAGGAGACTTTATCATTAGAATACTTGCCATTTAATAACGTGAGTAGGGATGGGGTGGGAGGAGACGGGATGGGAAGAGGCCAACTGCTCACTCCAGATAGCGAGTTATGATGACCTAGCACACTAAAATCATCAAAATCCAAGGCGACTGAAATTGCTCCTGTGTATTCGGGCTACACGCATTCCTTGTAAATGCAGCAGCATTGTTTCTAGACCATAGGAATGGAATGCAATTAAGAAATTGGCCAGATTATCTTTCATACAAAAACAGCACAATTTAAAATGAAACTCCCTGTAAAATTCCAGTATGAAAGTAAGGGATTGTTTTTGTTTTTGTTTTTGTTTCAACTGGATGTTCCATCACAGCAAAAGTCACGGGCAGACACCCATGGCATCCGCTGGTGAGGTGTACCCAGTTGTGCTTAGAGAGGGCATCGGAAAGACAACAGAATGAACCAAAGTCAGGGAACTTAGGGTCTCATTCTAACTGTATCAATCAGTGGGGAAATCTATTTCTTCCCTGGGTCAGAGTTACTTCTCTATAGTTGGCCCCTCCTTAACTCACAGAGTGTGTTGAAATACCAACATTTTATAAATGTAGGTACCTACAAAAATGTTACATGCAATATACGATTTGAGATCGTACTGTATTTACTAACATGGCGCTTCAACTTGAGTGATAAATTGAATAGTATTATCATAGGTGTTTCAAAAGAGCATTCGAAAGCATGTATAGACACCCTACGTTTGACAAAAGAGACATTTCGATGAGTTTCATGCCTAGGCCAAGTTCGGCAGGAAGAGTAAATAACTGATTGGTATTTAAGAGATAGAGCATCAGAGCCTAAAGCTGGCAAGGGTCCTGGCATCCTCTGAGACTCCCAACCCAACCCCACGTCAGTGACTCTCCAGGATACTCTTGACTTTTGATGGAAAAGACCTAGTGGTTTGCGTGATGAATAACTAAGAATAGATTCATAAGATGAAGTAAATAATTCCAGGCACTTGTGTATCAGGCCTACGGGAGAAGTTATAGAAAAGATGTGGATGAAAGGTAAGATGATTCAATGACCTCTAATGTCCATCTCCTCCGGTGACAAAATTTTACCACTCTAATTCTTAAAACTATTTCTTCTGGAAACTTTAACAAGATGAGTGATGTTACCAAAATTCTCTGCTGCAAATGATTACGTAATGTTTTTTAGAACTCCATTTACTAGTATATGCAAGACTAAAATGGCTGAAAACAGGTTACAGATCACATCTGAACATATATCTTATTTAATATTGTAAATGTTCCTCTGGCCAGAAAAACAAGAGCCAAACATGGGCTTTTATGATTCGATTGTAAAAGGAAGAAAATATCTGTAAGTAAATATTTACTGAGTGCCTACTCTAGGCAAGTCACCTTTTGGGTACAAGTAAACCTATGACATGATCTCGATCCCAAAGAATCACAATGTAAAAGGAAAGACAAGGCAAGCATGGTCGAAAGATGTCACCCCAAAATGTACCACTTGGGTGTATGGATTATTTTGAGCTAAAATCACTAAAAAACAGTAGACACAAGAAAGATGCTCAGACCTCCCCTTTTCTTTCCGGGAGCAGGAGATAAAGCTCCCACGTGAAAGCTGTCCCCCTCGCTCCAGGAGGAAAGGGACATTCTCGTTACTAGAGACCAAGAGAAATCTGTGCAAACAGACCTTGCCGAATAACTCCACGTGTATCTCAGTTACTTTTCCACAGTCGCGTCTCTTTGTCCGACCTCGTATATAAACTCAGGCCCAGCCAACGTCTCTGGTGCTTCATTTTCCTGCGAAGGCTCCGTGTATGTGTAAAAATAAAACCTGTATGCTTTCCTGTTCATTCACCCTCCGCCGATTTCATCCTCGGGCGCAGCCTGAGACCCCCTGAGAGGGCAGCAGTCAAGGCTTGTCGCCTCTACATTCAAAGTAAATATTAGAGATAATGGGTGGTTTAAACTAGGCTGTTACTGCAGAATTTCTGGGAGAAGATGTTTTGATGGGATTCAGTCAAGAAAGGAGGATTTAAACCCAGCCCTGTGAGAACGGGGTTAAAAGGATGAAGGCTGTCCCTGAGGTCAGGGTTGGAAGGCGGAGTGCAAGGATGGAGGGGGAACCAGTTCCACGGGAGAGTCGATTTATTTTGCAGAGAAGCAGGAGAGATGGGCCACAGGGCAGGCTGGGAGAGCTATTCAAGGCCCAGCCGTGAATATCCGGTGCGTAAGTTTTAATTTAACCCCCCAGGAGGCATAAAGGGTGATCGTAGGACGAGAGGATGGGGCCGGAGGGGAGGGGAAAGCGTGGGGCTTCGAAAAAGACACACGGTCTGATGAACTGGAAAAGATTAATTTTTAATATGGTTATTTGTTATGCAGTCATGCGGTAGGCCAGGAACATCGTATGATAAATGACACAAATGTTTCCAAGAGTAAATCATCATATTCCAACGAGGCAGCCACCAGCAGACACACATTTTCCATTGGGTCAAAAGGACCCAAAATTTTATTTGCACACAAAAATACAGTTCTGTGTGTTTTTTCCCCCCTCGAGAAACTGTCCCATAGGTGACATCTGAGCGGTCCCCAGAGTGAAGTCACCGCTCCGTGCTCGGCACAGCCTGCGGTTGAGTTAGTCATCTGCGGTGCCATAGCAAGGAGGCGACAGTTGCCGCCTGGACGGTGTGTGAGGCAAAACCTCAGAGACACTTCCTCACCCTCCATCGCAGAAAGCAGTAAGTGTTTGTTTTGAAAGATAAGCATGGGTAAGTAGGAAAAAATGCTCAAGGGCAAATACTTTTGAAAAAAATGCTTTATGAAAGAATGTTGGGTTTTGTTTTGTTTTGTTTTTTTTCAAGAAAGGCAAGTTCGAGCAGACCTTTTTTTTTTTTTTTCCAAGAGTACTGCCTGCTTTTCTTCTTTCCAAAATTTGCCACATTTTACAATCCATACGAAGCACATTTTCCCTAAGGATTAAGAAACTCTCTCCCACCCCCCATTAAAATTTTTACTTAAGAAATTAAGAGACCACATGGTACTTACTTCAGTGCCAAGAGGGAGGGAAAAAAAATCCCATTATCTACATAGGACGCTAAGAAATGTAGACTTTCACACTTGACTTTCTTTTTTTACTAAACTTCTGAAATCAAGCAATGCCAGCTTCCCTCAAGTTCAAGTTATTCTGCTTTATAATGATCACCTCTCAAAAAAGCATTTCCAAGTCCCTGCATGTGCCACTACCACCTATAAAAGGTAGAGATTTTTAACTCCAATACTACCATTTATAAGCATTTCAAACTACAAGGAAAAAAAAAAAAGACTAGTTCCCATCCCCAAGGGATTTCGTACCTCCATTTTCTAGAGCTTCTGCGAGAACTTGTGTTTTACCCCATGAGCCTACGGCACACTCTTGTAGCTTAAACAGCTAAGCTGCGTCTACAGACAAGGTCTATATGATGGAAATAGGACAGGCTTTGCAGGTCTTTCTCTCATTGTGCAGGCTCCCTTTCTTATTAGCTTTCATCCTTGAGTAAGTCATTTATTTCATCTCTTGGTGGGGGGTCGACTTTCTTTAAAATGAAGGAAAGAAGCTAAGTAGCTTTAAGGTCTCTCCCAGGTTTCGTTTCCAGTGGCGTGAAACTCTACCATAACCCCAAGTCCTAGTCGCCTCGCGTACACGACCTCCAACCGCGTCCCTTATTCGTCCTTCATCACGGCCATTTCCGATTTTGACAAACAGAAAAACACAGGGAAGGAGGGCAACGGTGTCGAACACCGTTTTTAAGATACTCCAATGATTTGAAATGCTGTGCTGGGGGGTGGGGGTGGGTTGCAGGGGGTGGGCAGGGGTCGATGTTTTTAGACAATCAGGAGAAAATGGTAGGCTTGCCGAATTTTCTACTTCTGGAATTTAGTATTTCTGACATCAAAGTTCAGATGCTGAGTTACATTTTCTGCGTGATATACAGTGAACACTGGGGAGCTGGGGTGGAAAAAGAATTAAGAATTTGGTTTCTGTCTGATTTTCGAAGGCTTTGATTTCCTCCGCCTCCTTGCCCGCCTGCAGTCCACTTCATTACTCATTAACCGTCCTGGGAGATGGCTGAGGGGGAAACAGGATTCGTAACCCTGCATAATCAGTAGAATGTTCGGTGTGGAAAATGTTAGTCTCCTCGTGCATTTCATTTACACAAACGATCTCTCTGCCTTATGGTACCAGAGATGAGTCGACCCAGCACCGA
>CM053512.1:2574802-2592582 GCA_028627145.1 Eidolon dupreanum | reverse complement strand
CCTAAATGCCACCCACCAAGTTTAGTTGGGAGTCTCCACAGCTTTTGACATTTAATCGCTAACTTCCATCTTGAAAGGCTCCCTCAGATTCTGAAATCTGCCAATCTCGTGGTGCCTATGCTTCTTTGGCCATCCCTCTTATCTTTGGCCCTACATCCCTTCTGTGCCCCCTAAACGTAGGTGCATCCTCAAGGTTTTGTCCCTAGCCTGCTTTAACCCCATTCTTTCCCTTAGAGATCTATGCCGCAGGTGCCCAGTGACACCCCCTGTGGATGACAGGCCATCACTCACCTGTCTTAAACTCCAGACTTCTTCCCCAATGACCTGCTGGCAACTCACCTGCACTTGAAGAGTTTACCCCAACAAGTCATAACTTTTCCCACCCTGCATACCTCCTAAATGAATTCCACCCATTTCTTCTAACGGAACTACCGTTTGCCTGTTCATCTAGGTCCAAAAGCTCAAGCCCACATCCCAATAACGAGAAAGTCCTGTAGATCTGCCATGTGTGATACTTCCCACTGAGACCCCTTCACCCACTACTCTAGGCGAGATCTGAGCCTCCATACCTCCGGGTTTCTCTCTCTAAATCTGTCATTTAATGTCCCACAATTCCCCTACACACACCTATAATCTAATTCAGAGGCTCTAGACTGTGGCTGTGCGTTAGAATTAATTACCTGGGGTGCTTCGAGGACAAAGAAAACCCAAAGCCGCGTCCTCAGAGATTCTGATGGACCGACCCCCGCCCCGGGCCCCAGGGGGGGGCACAGGCTTCGTTTGTTGTTGTTTTTCACTCTCAGGTGATGTCAATGGTCCGTAGAAGTTGAGAACCACTGCTGGCCAATTGGGAACTGTTTTCCCAAAGACATGCCCGGTTTTCTTCCATCGCATTTATTCAGCTAGTTTCCTCTGACTCCCCTTTGCAGCCCTTTGTCTTGGGGCACCATCAGTCCACCGTGCCTTAACGAATCTGTTCAATTTTATAACTTATACACTAACCTGAAACTTTCACGCAAACCCTCTCCCAACACAAACTCTCCTTCCTTCCCACCATTCGTCACATGCACATACGCAGCAACTAGCATTTTACAAGGTTTATTTTTGGCAACCGCATCCTGACTTCAGGTAAGTAATCTCTCTGAACCTGGCTTTCTTGCCGCTAAATTAAAGATGGATGAGATGACCTCTTAAGTTCCTTGTTAGCACTAAAATTCTGATTCTATGATTATTTTATCAAAACAAGCTTTTGGACTACTGGTGAGTGATGGAAGCTTCTAGTATATTTTCCCAAATCATCCAGTTCAAAATAGTTCTAGGTTCTCTGATAGTTTTTCTGATTAGAATTATTACCATATCTAGTACGATTCGACTGACAGATAATGCCAATCTTTTTAATCGTGCAAAAGAGAACATTTAAATCTGCTTTTGAATCACTGCAATCCAAATGCAACCAAAATAATGCTAAGAAGTACCATCACACAAGTCCTAAAATCTAGATGCCAAGTCACTATACCTTTTCAATTTGCTCTACAATTACCATATAAACCTGGTCACAGGAAGCACACAGGCTCAGTTTTCAAAGGAAGTTAACTTTAATATTAACACATGAAAAATAATCATGGCAATGCAGTCGTTTGCTACTCGTTCCTGAGAGCTCAGGGCAAAGAATACACGCAGAAAAACGTTCCAGCTCCTAAATTATGGTCAAATATAGCAACTAAGAAGGGGAGACTGGCTGGTAGAGAGAATGGAGTGGTACGGGCTATCCCATGCTGCATGAAGGTGCTGGGCTGGCAGCCGAGAAATAAAAACAGCCCTTCCCTGTCACGCACAGCTCGACTTCTCAACAGAGCTGTTTCCACACCCTCAACACGAAGACGTGGTGCCGAGAAAGCAGTTCCAAACTGCCTGATAAAATCAGCCAAGCCGCTTTTTAAAAACCCGGAGCACCAGGTTCCTCTCAGTCTTCCGATACACAAGGTGTGAGTTGTACACAGACGTGGGAATTTTTAACTTTTTTAACTGGTAACCCATTTGTTTTCCTACAGACTTGAGAAACGTTAAGACACACTCGGAGATCTAGTCCTAGCGCCAGAATTCTTCGACACACAGGATGACGCACATAAGCAGGTGCTCCATCAATGTGGAAATATGGCTTGGTAGCTGAGACGATGCTAGAAGAATGGATGACTTGTCAACTAAGTACATGGCTATTTTTATTGTATTTATTCGGTGAAATAATGGGGGGAAAAGTCCTCCAACTGTTCATTGGCCGAAAGATGGACTTAAGGTTTTGTTTTCAAGACATTCAGACCCCAAACTCTCTCTTGCAAATAAAAAAATCTATATGGGGTAGAGTTTAAGGTAAGAACTGTCTAGACACTCTTTTTTCCTGTTTGTGTCAGAATTTCAATGTTTCCACAGGGATTTTTTTCTTTTTTTGCTAAAGAGCAAACATAAAAACTGCCACGAAATACAACACTAGTTTTTCAAAAGATTTAGGAAAAGGAGACAATTTCAAACATTAACTTAGTCTTTTAGAAATGAATTCTGAGTGTGGTTCGATTTTAGGGTTAAAAACACAATTCGTTTTTAACTTATTTCCCTTTCACTTTAAAGGCCACTGTTTTTTAACTTTTGAGTCATAACTGGAATGTCCTATGGTTTTGGATTCTGAAAACCAAAAAATAATAATAATAATAATTATAAAGCCTATAATTTAAGGATTCACCTTAGGCCTTCACAAAAAGAAGCATTATCTACTTTTTCACATTTCATATTTCTGCTAGGTTCCATTTTATAAAGTCTGTGTTGACAGGAAACTACTCAATTACAGAAATCCGGTATTGGTTTTATTCACAATTACATTATCTATATAAAACTCTTTTGAAAGGAAAAAGTTAGCAGTTAGAAAATATGCTGCAAAGGAACTATTTAACAAAACTGTTCATTCACTCTGTCAAGCTGTAGTAGTTGGGACAGGGGGACAAAACTGTGGAATGGAAAGGGAAGAAGCTTAGCCCACCTATCTGGCATGTTATTTTTCACTTAGCAGGATCAAATACACGGCAGCGGTATTGTAAGAAATTTCAGCTTTGCTGATGCTTTCAGAGGCTTAGCACTTTAGAATAACGATCTGGTAAGGTTCAAGAGTCTTAAGACCCGTAAGCACTGATAAAGACACGCCCTAATATTCTTTTTCTTCTAGGTTTAAACCATCACAAAAGAGGAAGTTTTGAATCAGAGCGTTTTTGCTTTGCCACCTGAGAAACCTGTAGAAGTCTGACCCTCTAACCAGTCACTACATCCCAATATGGCCCCGACTTTAGGCCAGAGGACGCACAGAGGACACAGAGGGCCCCGGCAGCAGACCACCGTCTCATCACTGTAATTTTAATGCATTCTGTTATATAGCCAGAAGTTAAAACTCCACAGCATACCTCATTCTCATAAAAGTTATAAATTTCTTTCAATAAAAACTACAGCTTCATAGTCTGCTCATTATAACTACGGACCGCCCTTACACCAACTCCTAATTATAACAAGGGTCTGAATAACAGAAAAAAATTACGCAGTATTTCGAGGGAGTCTGTATTTATACACTTCATTAAGGAGCCAAATCTCAATGAAATTCTCAGTGTTACAGGACCAGTGATAACGATGCATAGCTCGGGTACAGGAGGAAATAAGTTCGCGTTTCAAAATGTTGTAGATGGTGAAGTGGCCTCCAGAACACAGACGTCCACGTGCTTTCAGAGCACACGCTGTTTGATTACATCAAATGTCACGATGCCATCTCCTAGGTTTAGTGGCTGGATGGGACGGCACTAAAACAAGCTTTCGTCACGTTCGCCTTGTCTGATGACGACAAAACCAAAGCCTATTTACAAAGAACAAAAATACTCCTAAAACTAGGAGCCAGACCATCTGAGAGACGCCAACCAAATCGAAAAAGCTGGGTAAGAGCTCTGACTGCCTCAATCCTGGGTTCGAATTATGTCAAAATGCTATTCTCAAATGCAGATAATTTTTCAGCTTCAACATATCACTTAGGCATGGGGGTTTACCTGAACAAAATTTTACCAGACCCAGAGTCTAGCTGCGTAGTGGTTTCCGCAGACTGAAAAATAAAACATTTTACTTTTCCCATATAACGTTTCAGGCCCTCAGATTTCTTATTCCACAGGACATGACAAAAATATAATTTGACCAGGTTGCACTAAAGACTTATTAAAGGAAAGGAAAACGCAGGAACAGGGATACTTTAAACCATCTCCCTGATAAAGTGAACTGTTCCCTTGGTGGATCTAACTTCTAGAATGTTTTATTAAAGTGACAGTGCCTGAGACTCCCAGCATGCCCACAGAACTAAGCTCTTTAAGTTCTGCTGACAAAGACTAACTTCTGATTAACCCAAGTTAAAATTAATGTTTTTTAAAACTTCTAGATTATGTCCCATTCCAATCAACTATGGCATACACAAAACCTCTTGCTTACAAAACAGCCAAAGTAGAGGGTGATTGTTATTATTAATTACAAAAAAAAAAAGTTTCACTTATAGTGATTCACTGGGAATTGGTACAAAACAGAATTGGGACTACAAAATTTTCACTGATGCATTTTCTAGGAAATATCTACTTCAAAATTTGAGCTCACCCATGTCTAGATTTGGTAAGTTAAGGCAAATGAGTAATATAAGTGTTCATGAAGAAACAGTCAAAGCCAATGACAAAAATCACCATGACAATACAGGCTAATAAATGAAAAAATCAAGAGACAGTTTCATTAATTAATATATTTTCTGCATTATAGTTAACATATGTACTTTCTTTGTGTCACCTTATTTTCCGTTATGTATTGATATTTTGTTATATTCAGACATGAGTACATTTCAACAGTCTTTTGCAATAAATATCATAAAATAATAGAGATTCGCATAATAAATATTCTTTACAATAAAAAAGTTTAACAGACTTTTGTCTTAAAAATAGTCAGAATTCAACTTTATGATTTATACATAAAATATACAAAAAAGCACCACAATTTGTGGTTAAGGCAATGAAAACACAGAAAAGATTCGCATTGCTCCGCTGTTAACTAACCCAGTTACCAAAAGGACCAGGGAGCCAAGACCGCTTTAGGCAGCATAGTTCTGTGACACCTGTGGACTGATCAGCTATAAATATCAACTTCAGTTATCCAAGTGCCCTCTGTGATGGAGAAATTCGGTGAAGAGCATGGGTGTGGAAGGAAGGTAGCTGGGTCCTTCGCAAACATGAAAACCTAGAATGAGGATGAGCAAGATACAACCAAGATATCTCCAATGTGAAGATTTACATCGTAAAGTAAATCGAAAATTACACAGGAGGAAAAAAAAAAAGAAATAGCTGGCATCTCTAGATGAAGATAATGCAGAAACTGACAAAACAGAACTCCGAGAGGCAAGGAGAGGGCAGTGGTTAAAGGAAAATGTTTATGTTGTAGCATAAATATGTGCCCCGTGCTGCTTAAGGGTGCAACGCCAGGAAGATCTGATCCACAGCTTACTGAAGCAATAAAACGGTAGCTTCTTTAAGAGCCGGCTGCCTGCTCCCGGCGAACCCAGTGGCAACAGCTCTGCGTTGCTGTCGCTGTCGTGGGGCCGTGGGGGTGTGCTCACGCGGACAGCTTCGGGGAGCTGGCGGCAGGATGACAACGCCGCACGAAAACCCAGTGGCTCTGGGCGTCCTCTCCGGCGACTGGCCGAGGCTCTGGTCCCAAGTGGGAGCAGGTGCAGTTTCGCAGTCCACGCGTCCTGCCGACCACCCACTGGAGCAGAATCCACGCGTCAAACCTTGGGAACAGGGGAAGAGGCGGCGGCAGCCAGGGAAGCATCGTAAAGGAAATAAAACCAGTCTCTAACAGCATCCTTTTCAACAGCCCCAGCTTGAAAGCCGGAAGTTCGGGAGGTGCGACCCGCCTCCCCACATCAGGAGGGTTTGCCCTGCCCCCGCGAGGGGCCGCTGTCCAGCTTGCAGTAGACAGTGTTGGAGTTCTTGCACCTGCAGCCCGGCCGGTGCACCCAGTCGTAACAGCCCCGGCACAGCTCCAGGCAGCCCTTGGCGGGAGGGTAACAGAGCAGGCAAGGTAGGAACAGCGCCAGGGCGCCCATGCACAGGTACCGAGGGCAGCAGTGCGCCTGCGAGCAGGAGCAGGGGTTGTCGGAGTACGAGTCCCCCGCGTCGTCGTTGGAGCAGTGGTAGAAGATGCCCTTGACCAGGCACATGCAGCTGCCGTACTCCACCATGCTCTCGGCCGAGCACAGGCACTGCCGGTCGCACGCCAGGCAGGACGGCAGGGTCCGGGGCGCCGTGCACTCCCCGCACTTGCACTTCCCGCACTGTTCACAAATGAACTTGTGCTGCGTCAGCTCCTCCTTCAAGGAACCCTTCAAGTCATCCACGATCAGCTGCTTGGGCTGCGTCCGGATCGTCCTCTCAGACCGATGCGCGGGGACAGGTCTGGCGGGCGGCGACCTTCCCAACAGCCCCTGCTCGGAAGACGCGCTGCTGTTGCTCCCAGAGCTGGCTGCGCTTCCGGTGCTGGTCGATCTGCTCAAAATCGGGCCCCGGGCACTGTTGGCGAGACCCGCGTGCCCCAGGTGGCCCGTGGGTCTGGGCTCGCAGTTGTTGTTCACATTAATCGGTACGATTTCGTGAGTCCTTTCGTGCTTTTCTTGTCGTGGCGCTGTTCGAGGAGCGGGTCTTTTCCCCACGGACGGCCCTTCCGTGTATTCATTGCTGCCCCTGATGGCCTTGAGCTGGTCCAAGGACAGAATAGCGGCTGGCTGAATCTCTCGCTCATACTCTGGCCTCTGCCGACTCTCCAACGCCGGCTGCTGGACCACAACTAATGAACTGACACTGCCATGTTGATTTGGGGGATCCATGTGGAGGGCTCTCGAATTCTGGCAATCAGTGGAAACCTGGCATGCATCTGAAATCCTAAAGGAAATCAAACATAAAAAAAAAAAAAAAAAAAAAAAAAAAAAAAAACAGAAAATAAATGAGAGGAAGTATTTTGGGAGGGGACAAATCCTGTCAAGTCACAAATTGCCTAAACCACCCGGTAACTAACGATCGCCTTCAGCAGCAGATGACACTGAGGCTGGGGTCGTGGCCAGTGTGCCCGTCGGAGAGGCCGAGGACCACATCACAGGAGAAGAATGTAAGCAAGAGAGCTCACGCCAACTTTTAAAAAGAGGAATCAAGAAAAAGTAATGCCTTCCTGTTTGCGGCTCTAACAGATAATTAAAATGGAGCACGCCCTTGCAGGGAATACCCAGTGCGAGCCCTGAAACAGAAAGCTGTGTCAGCTCATCAACTGTTTCCCATAAGGGAAAATATCTACTTAAAAAAGAAATGGCTTTGGTGCTGCTGCTTTTTTGTTGTTTGCTGTTCTATGCATTAGATTAATGAGAATTAGTCAAGGTGTATACTTCATGCATTAAAAAAAAAGAGATTCCAAATTAAAATGGAACCTCAGAATAAGGCGCCGTAGCAACCAGGACTCTAGAGCTGGCTCCTGATTAACGTACAAGAAGAAAAATGAATATGGACAAATGCAGTTCTTGGTGTTTTGTAGCCATGAAATGTGCATGCGCATGCGCGCGTGCGCGCGCGCGCGCGCGCGCGCACACACACACACACACACACACACACACAACCTCCTCAATGTACAGTTCTGTTCATGTTAAAGTATTCACAACTGAAATCATGAAAGGATTTTTTTTTAAGTTTAAATAAGGCTCACTCACATAATGAGATAATTTTCATGCACAAATACGTGTTAGGCCTTTAAAGCTGTAATGGAGAAATCCTAGCCATTTTAATTATCTGTATTTCCTCTAATTTAAAAATCTGTATTTACACCCCAGATCTTGATTTTCAAAAGCACTGCCAACTCTGAATCAATGTCCTTCTTGTAATAAGTACGGCAATATCCTGATAAAATTAAGCATTCGGTTTCCTTACCAAAAACAAATTGCCTCTCATTTATAATGCATTCTTCACAAAACAAACTACCAAACATACAAACGTTTCCGTTTTCCATCAGTGGTAAACTAGAACATTTTCACACAAATTCTTTCCAAAGCCTCCAGATTCGATCCATTTCAAGAAGGAAAAGAAAAATGCCCATTCTCCACTACCACCTCGAGCAAAAAAAAAAAAAAAGAAAAAAGAAAAAAAGAAACCTCACCGGAATAAAGCAAAAAGAAGTCCATTTCATCTAATAACTACAGTGAATGTCCCCAGACCGTCTTCCATGCTCACTCCTTGGAGCTCTCCTCCCGCATTCCCCCGACCCAGGGCTTCTGCATTATTCTACCTTCTGGGCACGCGAGGACAAACACGTCCACAACCTGCTGGCTTCAGCCCCGGAGTCCCCAAGGACACACGCACTGCCCACCGTCACTGCACGACAGCAGTACTCCCCGCCGAGAACGTAACCCGGGGCTTCCAAAGCAAGGAGCGTGGAAAAGGACCGAGCCCGAGTCCACACGGAAGGAAACGCGGTGGAGACGGATTCGGAGAGGGTAGGAACCCGCAGGCGCGACTGCACGCGGCGTTTCCAGCGACCGCGGTCGCCCAGGTCCTGCGGGCTGGCACCGCCGACCGCCAGATGAAAAGACCGCGGCCCCCGGGCTGCAGCGACGGTCCCCGACCTGCCCCCGCGCACGCTCACTCGCCCTGGGCGCACGGCTGGCCCCGGGAAGGCACGATGGAGGTCGGTACCTGGCTGGACGAGCCCCTCACACCCTAAGGATGGCCGTGGGTTCTCCAAAACCTGCCCGCGTCCCCGCCGAGGCCGCTCGCAGACCCCGGGGGCCTCCCGGGCCGGCCCGCGGCACGGACGGAGACACGGCGCCCGTCCCGAGCGCCCACACCTCGGGGGCCGCGGCTGCCAGGGCCGGGGAGGAGCGCGCGGGGCCGGGCCGGCGGGGAGCGCGCCCTCTGCGCTCCGCGCGCGCTGAATAAATAGTTGACGGAGAGGAAGGAAAGGGAAAAAGTTATGAATGAAAACAAGTCCTCTCCCCCGCTCCCGCGGGCGGGGGGCGGAGGCTGCGGTGTCCATGACTCCGGGGGGCGGGCTGCCCTTTAAAGGGGCCGTGCCCTCCCCGCGCGCACACGGGCACGGAGCGGGGCGCGGGGTCCGGGGTCCTCCTCCCTCCCGCGCGCGCGGCCCGGCCGGGTCCCGTCGGAGGGGGACCCCGGCACACGGCGCCCGCCGCCCGCCCGCGCCCAGCAGCTCCCCGGCGCCCTCCGGGGCGCACCCCGAAGCCTCCTCCGGGCCACCTTTCGCGTGGAGCGCTCCTGCCAGGGCGGCGCGGCCACGGCGCCAGGACACTGGGGACGGAGAGCCCGCCTGGTCGGCCCCCGCCCCGCGCCCGCACCTGCCGCCCGCACGCCCCACACTCACCTAGGCCGCGGCGGTGGCGGGGGCCCCAGGCCCCGGAGCGGGCGGCGGCGGGCGGGCGCCGCATCAAGCGCGGCGGGGCGGACGGGGGCGCATGGCCCGCTCCCCGCGGCCCCCTTCCGGCCGCGGAGCACACGGCCCCGGCGCGCACCTCTCACGGCTCGCCGCGGCCGCGCGGCGCAGTGGCATCCACCTCCGGGCTCCTCTCGGCGGCCCCTCCGAGAACCGGGGCACAGTCCCCGCGGGGGCTCGCCGGGTCCCCCGGGAGCGGCGGCGGGCCGGGGCGCTTCTCGGTGCCGACCCCGCGGCAGGCGGCCCTGGCGGCCTCCGGACGCGCAGAAGTCCGCGTCGCGGGCGTTGAGTCTCCGCGGCGCCCGGACGGGGCTCGAACCGGCGTCCTCTGGCCCGGCGGGGTCCGCGGGCGCACGCTGGCCGGGCGGAGGCCGCCGCTCCCCGGGGCCGGGGGGTGGGCCTTGTCACCCGCTCTCTTAGGGGGCGTTGAGGGAGCGAGGTTCGGGGGGCTCTCTCGGGGGAAGAGGCGGGGCGTCGTGCGGGGCCCCGCGCGGCTCCAGGCACTCCCCCCGGTCGCGCGCTGGGCAAGTGGGGCGCCGCGTCCCCGGCGCGCGGGTCCCGGCAGGTCAGCCTCCCCCGGCAGCTCTCTCGCCCAGTCCCCGTTCCGCGGTCGAGGCGCCTGCCACAGACGATGGGAGAGAAAAACACGTTAGTTCCCCTCTTTCCAGGCACTTGCGCGCGGGGCGGGCCGCCCGCCGCCCGCTGCCATGTGCTGGCTGTTGCTGCTGCCTGTGATTGACAGGCGGGCGCACAGTCGGCGTGTCAGCGGCGAACCCAAGTAACATGCAGTCTTGCACGTTTTTGCCGAAGTGCTTTTGCCCCTGTGGAATGCCGAGGAGTTCAAGCAGCGTTCAAGCAACGCCTCTGCGCATTGGAAATCGATACGGAGACGGGAAATTCAGGTTTTAAACAACTGCTGCGCCAACAATGCCCAAACACACACGCATTCGGTCCGCACGCCGAGTGCCGGCCCCTCTTCGGCACCCACCACTGGTGTTCAACGTGGGACCGTTTCAGACTTTAAACTTTTACTGTTCGGATCAGGGGGGCAAATCAAAGGGATCCTGCTTTTTCTTTCGGCGATAGCATTTCCTTTAAGAGCACTGGCTTTAGCAGTGGGGAGGCTACTGGTAATTGGAAATGCAACCAGGACTCTTAGATCTGAAGCGAGTTCAAAGAAATACTCAGCTCCTTGCAAAAGCCAACATTTCTCACCTAATCTTTCCTAAAACGTCTACGGAAGGAAAGGAAGGAAACGGCTCTTACCTAACGCAAAGGTTGCAAATTGCTTTTCAGGCACATTAACAGCGGCTGTAGCTGCTCCTTATCCCGGGCAGGGAGCTCTGTCTGCTGCTATCACTCTGCAAACCACTGCGTGCCTCACAGAGCAATCGCGGGCCAGCTCCGCACAATTTCAGCCGCTCGCCTCCACCTCCACCTCCATCCAGGACACGCCTCCCGTGATATCATGTGTCAATCACACGGGCTGCCTGAAAACCTGGAACGGGATTTCCCTTCCAGTCGTTTCCTCTTTCGTTCCCTGTGTACCAACGAGGAAACGTCGCCCGGTACACTCGGGTAATAAACATCCTCTAAAATTTGAGACCGCCTCTAAAACTCCTGCAAATGCAGTTTGTCATAAAAGAATACCTTCGAACTTAGTGATCCATCTTTAGTTGTCAATCTCGGCGAGAGGATTGATGGACTCCACTTTTTAAAAGTTGAATTAGAAAATAATTTTGAAGAATAAAAGATTTAAAAAGAACTTGTATGAGACGTTATCCCTTCTGATCAGCTGGAGAGAAAATGAATAATGATATAAAAAGATGATAATATAATATTAATGTCCCTAATGAAAGCAAACTTCAAAATATATGAAATCTGGAAGTTCAAAAGGTGACACTCCTGCCTGCAAATGTATATATAACAATATATCTTAAAGGTGAATTTTCCTGCTGTAATTTTATAATATTTGCTCCATCTTGATTTATGATATAATTTTCCCCAAATCAATCAAATTTTTTAAAATTCCAAATTCCTCCTATTTTGTAACATTTTTGTATAGTTTGACAAACAAAAAGAAGCCCAACCCTTTTATTTCTTTTAAATCAGCTAAATGGCAATCGATTAAAATAGAAATAATTTACTAAGAACTTTTATAATTCTTACTGGTGTATGATGTGTCATTGAAAAAAAGATCATTTTAATCAGTAGGAAATTTGCTTTTTCTTTCATTTGAAACTACTGGATTTTAGATATTTATTATCAAAATCATGTACCTAATGCTGCGGTGGGAAAAAGTATAAGTGAAATTTAAGGTTCCACAGAGACTTTTAAAAGATACCTAAAAACCGAAAACATATAAGAAGTAAGTGGAAAGAAATATTTTTTCCAGGTACTGCATATCAGAGGTAGCAAACAAAACAAAACTCCAGAATTCAATCATATATAAATTTGAGAATGGAAATTTTCAGTTC
Source organism: Eidolon dupreanum (assembly GCA_028627145.1). Taxonomy (NCBI): domain Eukaryota; kingdom Metazoa; phylum Chordata; class Mammalia; order Chiroptera; family Pteropodidae; genus Eidolon; species Eidolon dupreanum. The sequence continues at coordinate 2,580,574 of CM053512.1, read as the reverse complement.
AAAGTAATTTTAAAATCTCTTTTACAAGATCAAGTGATTCTGTTGAAAGTGGCTTTTTCTTTGCTAGACTTTCAAATATTTGTGCACTTTAAAAAATAAAATAAATATAGATATTTTTTAAATTAAAGTTGTGTTTGGAATTACCTCAGGGAACCTAGGGAATGGCCAAGACAATCGACAAGAAGAAAGCATCACTAAAAATAACACAGAACAAGAAGGAAGCCAAGAAGCTACATACTCACTCTATTATAACTTGTATAAAAACAGGATGCTTTAAAGGATAAAATCAACTGTATTGACACAGTTTCTATATTTTTTTCATAGATTTCATTATATTTTGGGATGTAATGAACTTTAACCAATGACAGATAGGTTTCTTGACCATTATGAATGGATTTGGAATAGTCAAATCAGAAATAGAACGTCGGATCCAAGTACCCTATTCGGTCCTTCAAAATTGTCTTCTCTGCTATCACAGTTTGGGGATGAGAGAGAGGTCAGTTCACCAATATGGTAAAACCAGGAGAGGGAGCACTGAACATTCTAGTTCCAGAAATCCTGCAAAAATACATTTAAAAGAGACCTATTACAAAGAAACTTCAAATTATTTCAACCGCAGATGTATTTGATTATCATTTCCATGAGATTAAGTATTTTTAAATTACAATAATAAATAAAGTCCATGAAATTTTATCTGTAACACCATCATCATGGGTCACGTTCTATTTAGAAACCAAATATTATGCTGCACAAAATTGACCAATAACCCTTTACATTATTTAGCATTAAAATATAATACATTTTTCTCTAAATACTAGATTACAAATAGATGTAGGCTGTAGCCTTGCCACACTTGATCTAAAAGATATTTAATAAAACTCGCCTCTCCTTTTGATTGCCTACAACTATAAGACTTTGTAGAAATTCTAATTTTTTAGCTTAAAATAGACATTGTTCCTTCTTTTTTAGTAAGTTTATTACAGTGCACCTTAACTGGAAATGAATTTCTGGATATGAAATTTTCCTGAAAAGGAAAACCAATGTAAATATCCATGGGAAAATCTTACAGTGATTTTCAGTCTACTATATTAAGATATGTCTAAAAGAATAAAGTAGAATGGGAAGTGAGCCCTGGCTTGTTCTTCATTTTCATGTGAAAACAAGATTAGCCACCTCTTCTGCTGATTTGAGTTTTGAAAAAAGAATAAAGTAAAATGGAAAAAAACAAAACAAAACTGGTAACTCCTTGCAACTGCTAGTGATCTTTAAAAAAAAAAAAAAAAGGTGAACTGAGAGGCTTTCTTTGCCAAATAGCAGAACCATAATGTGTTCCAGGCTCTCAAAAAATAATATTTATTAATTCTTGTAATATGTCTGTAGAGTTATGATAATAAATACAATCTTTTATCTCACTGAAAAGCAAACAAAAAAAAAATCACAGAAGTTGCGAGTTAGCCGATGAATATCTACTGAATCACGGAAGAATCAGGAATGGAAACCAAGTCTCAGCTTTCCTTATAGGGCAATAGTCATTATATTACTATACTTCCCCAGAAAAGCTGGCAAGGGTAGGCTGTCTTATTTTCAGTTTCCTTTTGTAAACAATCTTTGTAGTTGACAGAAATAGACCAACGTATTCTGTAAATTTTCCATAAACATTCCCTTCATTTTCATAAGTGTAATTCTCCTCCTTCTGCCTTATTTGAAATATTAATAGTCTGTATAGGTTTCAAATTCTGGAAACAGGCAGATCAAACAATGTATTGAATAAATTACACTGAATGATTTGTAGAGTTTCTGTCTATAATTCTACACCTAACCATTTGCGGACTTTGTCACAAGGGATGCTGTTTTTCTACGAGTTGTAAGAAAAGCAAGAAATGCATTTGGAGGGGCTCAGAATTGGTGCCCTTCATTCTGCAAGTGTCATATTCCTTTACAGAGAATCAAAGTGACAAGAGTTCAGACAAACTGCATCACTACTACATATCAAAGATTTTGCCAATTAAATCCACATGGTAAGGTTGTGTAAGGGAAACTTCTTTGCCCTGGTACGAAACAGTCTTCATTTCTTATCTGATTGAAGAATAAATACTGTCTTCTTTCCTCTTCCGTAATATTAAATGTTCCCTCATGAGCCTTTGCTTATTCTTCGTTTCAAAAGACAAGATTAGCCATATCTTCTGCTGATTTGATTTCCAAAACCAGGAGTAGGATGGCCCTTGTAATGGACATCTGTCATCTTTGATTCTGGTCAGCAAAAGTTATTAATCTCTCATTTTGGTATCTACTGCTATCTTCATCTTCAGAGACAAACGCATAGGAATCTAAGGTGAATTTAAACCTATAACAGCCCTCAAAAGTAGAACAGTCAGAAAACAAAATCATGTGTTCAATAAAACAAAAACAACTTAAAACATCTCCTGGGGCAGCTATCTGCTAATAATTTCAGATTAAGGAACTTAATAAGCTCTGATCACCTTAATATTTATCTGGAATCTTTAATCTTTTACATATTACTACGATTTAAGATAAAGGTCATTGCAAATATTAAAAATCACATCTATAAAATTTGTAAAATCTTTGTGGTCATTAAGAATAATGAAACAAATATATGTTTCATAAAAGTAATTAAATAACATTTTAAAAGTTAAAAATAAATAGAAAAGTAACAAAGAGATGATCCTACATATTTTCAAAAAAGTACATTTACTGCTGCTGCTTTTTGATAATCTCTTAGAATGTTAATTTTGATAGTAAATATGGCAGATACAGGTAGCAAGTAAGTTTCTATCAATTACTAAAGCATTTCATGAATCTTAATGTTTTGTATTAATTTTTTAAATTGGTGGCAGAGATATTTCATAGTCAGTGCATTTCAACTAAACAAAAACCTGTGAAGCGCCACCTATTGTTAAAAATAAGTCATTTCCAATTTCAATTAAAACTTGCAAACTGCGCCTGAGTCTTGGAATTGGGTGTTCATACTGATCACTGTGTCAGATGATTTTGCACGGCTGCAAGCTAACGTAAGTGTTCTAATCACTCGTAAGGTGGGCGAGGCTAAATTCTGATGTTCAGTGGGTTAGGTGTAGTAAATGCTTTCTCAAATTAGAATCTTTTCAATTGGTGATGGGTTTATCGAGCTGTAACCCCGCCGTAAGTCAAGGAGCATCTGTACCTTTTCTAAGTACCCACTTTGAGTTGGTAAACATCTTTTTGGATATATTAGCTCTAATGTGTTGGTTAAAGGTCGACGTCACTACTTTATTATCTTCTCCATCGATATGGTAACTTCGGATAGCACAGTGATTTTTGTGTCTTTTAGATTCCTCGAAAAGCATCCAGAATCCAAAATACCAGAGATTATGAGGGCCATCCCACTGTTTCAGAAATCGAATCAGCAGAAGACACGGCTAGTCTTGTTTTCTTTTGCAAATGAAGAACATGTGAAGGCTCAGAAGGAAACACTGAATATTACGGAAGAGGAAAGAAGACAGTATTTATTCACTATCTCTGGTGCCCCACATCCACCCGCCAGCTAAGCCACATGTAGTGGAAACACTCATTGCTTACACCCAAGACCACGCACCTGGAGACGGGGCTCCTCCATTTTTTTCCTGGATACTTCTTCCTGTCGCCTTGCCCGTCATGGGGAACTTCATGGACTCTCACGTGCAGTAGCTCGTGAGGCAGAGCACAAGCACAAACCACACTTCCGAAGACACCCCATTCCTGCTCGAGGCCCTTGATGTCCATGTGCGTGTCTGTGGGTGAAGGACTTTATTCGAATTTGCCTCTGAATTCAAGACTGTTTTTTGTGAGACTGGAAACAGGAAACAATCACGAGGTTTCAGTCAAGAGACACCTGGAAGTAAAAAGAAAGTTCTTCTCCTTATCAACACCCCCGCCCAACACACACACACAAAGGCTCAGTGTAAAAAACAGGAGAGCATTGATAATCAGAAATAGTAAACACAGTGCCTACGTAGACGACACGAAACCCAAACCAGAAATACGTGAAATTTACCTGGGTACAGGTAGGATGCAGTTCCTGGGGTGATTTCCTTCTCAGGTAATTAACCTATTTGCTCTCTCTCCATTTAACATGTGCCAAAAGTGTCATATATGCACAAGTATGATCATTATGAGCTGCTTAAAATGTTTTCCATGTGACACTAAAGTGCATGATAATCTGTTTTTTTTTTTTTTTCTTCTGACCAAAAGTACACTATATCAGCCCTTTCTCCTGTGTCATGTCGTAGTGTCTTTATGAAATTGTCACCCAGGAAGCGGGCTGTTAGGCGCCCCCTGGAGTACAGACCTTTCCTTTCTCGTCTTTAACTGCCTACGTTCTCGCGGGTGCAAAGTCATTAAGCATTCAGAGCCCTTGCGCTGGCCTCGAAATGTGTCACATTACACGATTCGTCAAGCCAGAAGCATCTCCTGCCTCTTAAGGGATTTGCACTGAATAATGAAGACCATATCCGGTAAGATGTTTATTAAAAATGAGAAAAAAGCAAACGTCACGGGACGTATTTTAAAAGAGTGCATGGTTTTTAATACGCACTTGCATCTTATTCAAGCTTTACCATTAGTTTTATACAGAAAAACTTACTCTTAGCCTCCGTGCCACGTGAGTTTTCTTTCTCTCTGCCTACAGGTGAGTCTGTGTGGTCAGGTGCATTCTGGAGCTCTGAGTTTGTGGGTGAAGGAAGTGAGGGAGGAGAGAAGGAAATGCAGGAAGAGAGATGGGGGTGCCTTAACTGGTAAACGGTCTAAACAGTAACTGATATTTAAAAATAAATGTGGGCTTCTGCCTTGTACAGTACATATTAAAAACTGAAGAGCCAAGAAGCGTAAAACTAAACTCAACGGTAGTTTGTTGTCCCATAATTGTTTAATAAAGTCAGAGTTCCTGCTTCTATTTTGAATTGTGAACTTTGTACTGAATAAGAATCACATATCAGCTAGCTGAAACTTATTGAAGTTCGTTAACCAAGGTTACCAAAAGAAATTAATTAAAAAAAAAAAAAAAGAATCACATATACCGGGTCTGAGTTACTACAAGTTCCAAAGTGGGTTCTGAATTAATGAGATTAATGAGACTTTTTTGCACTACATGGGGAATTTGATCCCGGGGTAGGGGTTTTATTAATGAGTGGCCCTGCACTCAATGACAGTGTGTCATTTGATGGGTGTGTTTTTATAAGGTCCTGTGCAAACATCACTAATTGGCTCCCTCTGGCTTCACTGTGACAGTAAAAGCCCTGAGCATACATCACGGTGGCAACCCCTACTCGCTAGAGGAGCGAGGTGACAGTGTCATAGAACGTTTGTGCACCCACCGTTGGTTCAAAGGATGCTACAGGCGCACTCGAAGATGTCGCGGGTTTGGCTCCAGACCACTGCGGTAAAAGGAGTGTCACCATAAAGTAGGTCACACTCAGTTTTTGGTTTCCCTGTGCATAGAAAAGCAATGTTTATACGAGACTGTAGTCTATTAAGTGTACAATAGAATTGTGTCTAAAAACACAATGCACGTACTTTAATGAAAAATATTCTATCGCTAAAAAATGCTAACCATCATCTGAGCCTTCAGTGAGTCATAAGCGTTTTGCTGGTGGAGGGTCTGGCTTCGAGGTTCACGGCCGCTGACTCATCAGGGTGGTTGTTGCTGAAGGACAGGGTGGCTGTGCCGATTTCTTAAACACACCCAGCAACAAAGTTTGCCCCATCAGTTGACTCTTCCCTTCATGAGTGATGTCTCCG
>CM053512.1:2558222-2574302 GCA_028627145.1 Eidolon dupreanum | reverse complement strand
TAAGCTGTTTCAGAGAGCCCTCAAAATAGCCCAGCTCTGATAACAGAATACTTCTGTGCTGAATGCAGTCAAATTAACATTTCTCATATTTTATCAGAGGTAGCTGACTAAATTATCTTAGAGCTAATGAAACATTCATTGAGCATGCATTATATAGCAGACTCTGTTCTTGGTACTAGAAAATAGCATGAGATAGGTAAGTGTAAAAATTGACTATGGTGATGGTTATACATGTCTGTGAATATATGAAAAACTGTTGAATTCTATATTTTAGATGAGTGAAGTTGCCGGTAGGTGAAGTATATCTCAATTAAGCTATTAAAAGAGATACAGGTCTAAAATGTGTGGGGTAGAACAAGCCTCTCCGAGGAGGTACCCTGGAGACACCCAGAGAAGCCAGCACGCACAGGTCTGGAGAAAGAGCTTCATGGTAAAGGGAACATCGAGGGCAAAGGCAAGGCTGACTGGTATGTTTGGGGAAGGAAAAAAATTCAATGTGGCAGAAACAGTGAGTAAGGGGAAAGAGGCAGGAAATGTAGTCAGAGAGAGGCAGTCATGGGCAGATCGTAAGGCCTCAAAAGATATGCTGAAGATTCTGGATTATATTCTATTTGCCATCAGAAGCTACTGGAAGGTTTTAAGTAGGAAAGTGAAATGCAAAGACTTATAGTAAAAGGTCACTCTTGAGGGACAGCAGCAAAAGATCTAACATGTGTAATCAGAATCCCAGAAGGAAAGGGAAGACGGGGCCGAAAAGATATTTGAAGAAAGAGCCAAACGTTCTCCAAATTGGCACACACACATAAATTCCCATAACGAAGAAGCTCGGTGAATCTCAAGCAAAAGAAATACGAAACATGCCACACCTAGACACATCATAATCAAACTGCTGAAAACCAGAGCTAAAGGAAGTCTCGAAGGCTGCCAGACCGCAGGGACAATGGCCTGAGGCACCAATGACTCTCAGTCACAGCGACGGAGGGCAGAAACCAGTAGGACATATTGCACGTGATGAAAGAATAAAAACAGCATTCCGGAATTATATTCCCAGTGAAAATATCCTCCAATAATGAGTCATTAAGTCATTTTCAGAGTTAAAAACAAGAAAATTTGTTTCTAGCAGACCGACACTGCAGAAAATGCTAAAGGAAGATCTTCAGGTTGAAGGAAAATGACATAAAGAGGAAAACTGAATCTTCAGGAAAAACGAAGAGTACTGCAAATGAAATACTCCCAGAACGTAGATGCCTTCCACCTCCACAAAATTACTGTCGTCACTGGCATAATCGGAAATGGCATTTCCTGAAGATTTAAGAAACACGTGCTTATAAATACTGAGAAACGGTTCTATACGTGTAATTTTCAAAGTGAAGTATCCAGAAAGAACTGACAGAAGTAAATAGAGAAATCAAGGAAGACAGGACCCCAGGCATGAATACCTAGTTAAAAAAAAACAAAAGCAAAAAAACAAGACCCTGAAAATATAGCTGAGACTATACATAAAGCGAGCGCTACAGAAAATGCAAACATCAAAACCTCAATATGGTTGCTCTGTGGGAATTAGTTCTTAGGAAACCAGCCCCCAAAATGAAGATATTCTATCTGCAATAAACTGTCCTTTGCCTCTGACCCGGGAGTCTCCTGTCTTTTCTCAGTCTCCATGAAATTGTGGTGGTAGCTGCTTAGCTTTCAAATAGGGTAACCCATGTTTAGAATTCTTTGGGGTCAACGCCATCATCTCTCATACCAGTGTTTCATAAAATACTCCAGTGAATATGAACAGATGTAATGGAAAAAAGAGTTTCTTCTTAAATAAGTTTGGGAAACACTGGGTAGAAACAGGTATTTATCTATATGCAGAAATTTTTGGTGTCTATACTAATGGATGTTAAAAATCTCTAAGGGCTGTAGTTATACAGAAATTCTATCCCAAATTCCCAAATTCTAATCACAGAACACCTCAAGAGCTAATATTCCATTTTTACTTTGAAAAATGCTGTATACTCATTGCACATGTCACAATACCTAGAACATGGTGTCTAAAAGGTATCTATTTATTCTTATGTACAAAGTAGCAAGCAAAGTCAACTAACAAATGCCTCGTAAATACATTTCCTTTGTTCAAAAATAAGTGCTTTAATTATTTGCAGGCCATTGCCTACAATTAACAGTTCATTGGGGGAAATGATGCGTGATCTGTTTCCTTGAAATGTACTTTATCCTATAATTCAAAACTGCATTTAAATCATGGGATCACTTCCTCCCTCACCTACAACAAATACAGGATTCAAGATATTAGGATGATTCTAATAGATATATACTTCCAAATTATTAAAATGTTATATAAGACAAATAACATCAATATTTATATAACCCTTTAGAGTCTATCAGGCACGCTCATGTACTATATTTCACTTAATATTCCTGAAAAGCCCGTGAAGTAGATGTCATATTCTCACTAAAAAAAAGAAAATGAGGCCCAAGCCCACATAATAAATGGCAGAAACTCGGCTGAAATCAGGCCTCTGACTGCTGAACTAGTCCTTTTTCACTTAATTCTCCTGCCAGTACAGTATGACACTCGGCATCAATGGATGTATGAAAACTCTTGTTCTGAAATATGACACAGATAACAAAATAAATTTAAATAATTTTCATCAAAAAATTATTATATATCTACTATGTGCTAGGCCCTGTTTTAGCTGCTGGGGATATAGCTGCAAATAGTTTGGTTTATTATTTTTAAGTTGTTTTTTTTTTTTTTTAAGTTATCCTTTTTACCCTTTTGGGAGAAGTCATATTCTAGGCTGTTTTCAACTTTCCTTTCTAACAGCTGAAAGAACATAGCAAAGGACGGATGGAAGTCACTGGAACAGCACTCGGCATGCATCTGTGTCTCCCCGCCAAGTCGTAGCTGTCCGCAGGCAGTGCAGGCTGAGTACACTTCAAGACTACAACGTCGTCTGGGCCAACGGCCAGCTAGGCGTTTTCTGGCCTGATCTCGTCAGTGAAAGTGAGCTTAAAAAACAGTAGGAAAGAGCTTTCCTTCCTGCAGAATCCTGAATGAGTTAACACCCTTCCTAGAATTTCTTTAAAAATACTGTTCTAAGATATTAGGGTGGAAGAATGTATGCTGAATGATGGCATGTTCTGTTATTTTCAATCACAAGACAGCTCTCAATGAAGAAACAAGCCATGGCTTCCCAAAAGCTGGAGCACTCCGGCCCCAAGGTCACAGATATTGTGGCCTCTCCGTTAAATCTCTATTTTAAAAAATCACAGGGCAAACTGCCTTTCCAAGAAGACGTGTTCAAGACCCTGGCGAGTCTCCATACCTTGACCAGCCTCAGTTTCCTCATGCGTGAAAATCAAAGTGGTTCTTTAATTGGAGAGGCCTGTGCGCACCTGACAAGAATTCTTCTCAGAATCCAGATGAGAAGACACGCCGGGCCCGATCCTGTAACTCCAGGGAGTTTACCTGAAATCTGCGTGCGCCTTAGACTGAAAATTACGGTACCTGACAATCTTTTAAATGTGAGCTCCAGTCTCCATTCTAGGACTCCATTAGAGCATCCTACCTACACCTAGGGAAATGTCCACAGCCTGCAGGACACGGTCACTAGTGAAATGTGTGATTGCTACTTTCGTCATCTCACTAATTCATGAAACTAACACTGTTAGCTTTTCTCCTTCTGACCTTCACAGAAAGGACTCAAAAGCATTTCTGGTATTTCACTTTGATTCTTACTGACCCAACCTTCTATCAGTTACAAGGCTGCCTTTTCTTTTTTAATGATTCTGAAATTCAACTCCCGTAATTTCACATCCCATCAGTGTTCAAATCTAACTTAATTAGCATAAATACTCGTTGAGACCAAAGTATTAAAACAGACACTGAAAACTCGGGCCCCGGCCGCCATTCCCACGCAGCGATCAGCAGGGGGCGCCCTCCCGAGAGGGGAGAGCTGCACTGAGCCCTTACGTTCCATGTCACTAAAAACATACCAGTGTTATCACAAGTCATGGAGAAGGTTCCAGAAACTAGAGAGAGAGCTGGATGCGTGGTAACAGCTCTGACTTATTTCAAAGAAACCGTGAACTTATTCTAGGCATCTCTCTCACTCTAAATCCAACTGATACATTGGTATGGTTAATGACACCTCTTACATCTCTCTTGAAACTTTCATTTCTGCTCCATCTTCATTATCTGTGTTTCTTTACCATCTGACTTTCCCACCAGATTGCAGGCTACACGGAGTGGCGCGTATACGTTTTATTCGACCCGTAAACTCGGCAGTGGCACGGACGAGGCACTCGGTAACTCAGTAACGTTGCTCGCGGAAGGCAAGCCAGGGAATGTCCGTCTGAACGGCGTGCCTGCGGGCTGGCTGTCCTGTCTGCATTCCATCCTTCCCTTCTCCACGTCGTCCCTGCTGGCTCATTCTAACAGGACATACTGTAACTGCCCATTTCTAACCACTTAATGGCGCCTCCGGGGGACAGTCACCCTCCAGCACAGCGTCCCGGGCCTCTGTCACCGTGGTGCGACTCCTCTCTCACGCTGCCCTGGCCTCCCTGCCCTCACACACACCTCGCTCTGCTCAGAGCAGCATTTCACCTTCTCAGCTGCCAGGCAAGCTCCACCTCTTGTTCAAGTCTCAGCTTAACAGTCTTCTCTTTTATATGACCTTCTATGATTCTCCCAAGTACATAACTTGCAATCTGGCATCCAGGTTAAAAGTGAGGGCAAAACAATCAGCCTGACAGGTTAAACTTTAACTGGGTCCACATTTTAGCTCCACTGCTTATCAGCCGTGTGTCTGGACAAATCATTTAAACCTCTCGGTACTTTAAAATCCTTAACAGTATACTTAGAGGATGACTGCATCCGTTGAATGATAGAATGGATGTAAAGCGCTCGGCATGAACGCTTCTCTTTGGATGCTGAGACTGTTCCGTATACTTTCCCCAGTGCTTGCCTGAGCTCCTGGAAAATCAGTTCATCAAAAATGTAAGGTGTTACAGAGGGCAAGACCAAAGTCACACAGTCAGTGGTGGAGCCAGGGCTGGGACGCGGGCGTCACACTCAGCCACTGCGCCTGGGCACGGTCCCAGTCCAGCAAAGGTCACTGTGAACAGACGCCGGGCTCCCTGCCTGGTCGGCCACGAGGGCAAGAATCATTTTTACTTCAAGCAAAAGTATTTTTTCTTAATTTGACACGAAGAGAACTCGAGAAGCGCAGGATAGCAGCGTCGCAAGGACGTCTTCTCTTCCTGAACTCCCGCGCTTGCCGAGAGGACCGCGGCCCGGAGCCTGGGCGTCGGGTCCGGCACGGTGCCCGGCAGAGCGTGGAAAAGCGCGCCGGTCGATCAAGACGGTAAGGCGCGGGGCGCCTGCCCCGCGGGAACTGTGACACCAGCTCTGCCAGGCAGCTCGTGCAGTCCTCACGACACGCGGGAGGAGACACTCCGCCCACCGGCGAGAGGTCGAGCAGCCAGCAGCGGGGCCAGGGCGCGAGGCGGCACAGCGGGGACGCGAACTGCGGTTCGGTCCCTCAGGCCCTGGCAACCAAACGGGGCTCCACTGCCCCACACCGCTGCCCCAAGGCACACTTCCAGGTAAGTCAAAATACTGGTAAAGTTTTGGTAAAAATTGGGGAAAACTGTGAACCAAGACTTCGTTAGCAGATTATAGAAGGCAGGCGCACGTGTGTGCACGAGTGCGAAGCGAGACTGACGGGAGGTGACATCTCCTTGTGATTTTGATTGGCATTTCCCTGTCGATTAGTGATTTCAGCATCTTTTCATATGCCTGTTGGATGTACCATACAACCCAGCAATTCCACTCCTGGGTATTTATCCAAAGAAAATGAGAAAACTAATTTAAAAAGATATATGCACCCCTCTGTACACTGCAGCATCATTCACAATAGCCAAGATATGGAAGCGACCTAGGTGTCCATTGACAAAAATGGATAAAGATGTGATGTACACAAACGTACACGCACACGAATATTACACAGCAGTGAAAAGAATGAAATCCTGCCATTTGTGACAATATGAATGGATCTAGAGGGTATTATGCTAAGTGAAATAAGTCAGGCAGAGAAAGACAAATACCATATGGTTTCACTTAAAAGTAGAACCTAAAAACAAAAGAAACAAGCCAGAAACAGACGCATAGAAACAGAGACCAAAGGGATGTTAGCAGGAAGAAGGAAAATGGGGGACAGGATGAACAGGTGCGGGGGATACAGCCGATAATACTGTGATGAGTCCGCATGGTGACAGATGATCAATAGAATTAGGGGGTGATCACATGGTAAGGGATAAAAATGTGGAATCACACTGTATCGTACACCTGAAACTAATAAAAACGATATAAAATTACATAGCAACTACACTTAAAAAAATAAATTTAAAAAAGGCAAAATTAATTAATTAGCCAACAAAATAGATTTGCCCCTAAAGCCCCCGGAAGGGAACCAGCTGTTACCACGCAGCTTTGAGCCCAGTGACACCCCTTTGGAGTTGTAACCTACGCAGCTGTCGGATAACGAATCTGTGTTGTTTAAGCTGCTGGTCTTACCGTAATTTGTTACAGCAGCGAAAGGAAACACATACCATGACTGAGCAACTGCACTCGCGGGCGTTTATCCCAAGGAAGTGAAATTTTCTGTTCACACAAAAATCTGTACATTATGATGATCACAGCAGCTCTATTCATAAGAGCCCCAAACCGGAAACAACCTAAATGCCCTCAGATGAACAGTTAAGCAAACTCTGCCACACCCGCACGGGGGAGAGCACACCACTCAGCTACAGGAAGGTACGGCGGCCGTGGACGGGGACAACCTGGATGGATCTCAAGAACACAGTGCTTAGTGATAAGAGTCAGCCTCAAAAGGTCACATGCCTACAGTATTGTAGATTGAATTTATGTGACATTTTTGAAAGGACAAAGCTGTGGAAAGGGACATAGACTAGTGGTTGCCAGGGGACAGAGATGAGGGGGGAGGGTCGATTTCAACTATAAAGGACTTCCTTGTGGTGAGCCAGATACAGTATCATATCTTGATTATAGTAGTGATTATACAGATCTATAAATAGGATCAAACTGCACTGAACTACACACACACACACACACACACACACACACACACACACACACACACACACACCCTGCCCCCAAAGAGTGCATACGGAAACTGGTGAAAACTGAACAAGGTCTGTAGTTGAATTAACAGTATTATACCAATGGCAATTTCCTGGTTTTAATATCGTTCTAGTCATACAAGGTATCGCGATGGGGTGAGCTAGGTGAAAGTATCAGGAGATTCTATGTACTACTTATTGCAAATTTCTGTGAGTCGATAATTATGTTAAAATAAAAAGTAAAAAATAAGAAGACAATGATCTCAAAAGCTAAGCAGGGTTGGGCCTGTTTAGTACTTGGATGGGAGACCACCTAGGAAGACCAGATGCTGTAGGCATGTAAAAAAAATAAAATAAAATAAAAAGACAAAAATAATCCACTGGGTATTAAATTAAGATATTAGAATAGGTATTTAGGACATAAAATCTCATTATTTTAAATTTCTATATATTCTATGTTTGTTTTTAATATGTTATATAATGTATTTACATATAATTTATAAATAAATATGCACGGATTGGTGGTTCATGCCAAAGAGTCCTCATAGATAAATGCAGTAAAGAAGTTTAGAGACCACTGCTCTGAATTATTAGCATATCTTTCTTAAACAGTGAAAAACAAAATATAATACGGTATTCTGATAGAATATCTTTTCCAGAATATTAACCCAGCATTAAACAATAAAAGTAAGCTATACTAAAAATAAATTTTGAAAAATGCTAAGTAGAAATGGAATAAAGCACTAGCAACTCTGACAATCAGTAGCTTATATCGCTTCTTTCTAGACAAGGCTTCCACGACGCTAATATACTTTTCAATAAACTATAAAAGCCTTTTTTATCTGACTTAGACATATTGTCGTTATTATTTTGTATATTCTTATTCGCTGTTGTTGGATAATCTGTGACTCAGAGTTAACTGTACGAATAGTTTTGGAGGTTATAAAACATGGAACTAATACCGAAACAGCCATCTTTTGCTCAGCAAGGTGTGTCTGTCTCTGTTCACCACACACTTGAGGAGAACCGGAAGTTCCTTGATGGAGATTAGCAAATTCAAGCTTTGCATACTTGCAGACCACTGTGTGCTCAAACAGACAGTCTTTATTCAACTATTAGTGTTATTTCCTTTTTGAAAAAGTACAATTTTATGGTTAAGGTTTTGGAGAGGGACCTGGCCAGCTGTAGACTGTTGTTATATATTAGCCAATCAATGGAGTTAAGCCAAAAAAGACTCTTATCTCCGTATTTTTCATTTTTTGAGGTACTCTAAACTATAGGGTAAGTTGAGAATTATTCACGGAAACTGCTAAGTCTTAGGTGAGTTTAGTGATTAACTGGCTTACGAAATATTTAAAACATTTCGAGTCTCTCTCCAACACAGGGATGTTCACACTACAGCTATACTGGTATTTCCTTATGTGGTAAAGAAAACAGGTAACAAAAGATTAAATTTCAAGTATACCTTTAATTTCTTTGTTCTCTGGTTCATTTTATTAAAGTTAACGCATTGTTCTTTCATTGTGAATTCTGAGAAACTCCCTCTCAGGGTACTTGGCTCTCTATGCTGTTTTTTTTTTTTAAAGTTTATTCTCTGAAGGTAGAGCATTCACTACAAAAAAATATGATATAAAATCATGGAATGAGAAACTCATGTGAGGACATCGGATCCTTATTATTGTGGAAACTCAGCGCCTGTGATTTATTTACTTTTTGGAAGTAACTGACACCTTGTCACAGCTACCTTGCCTTGGAGAGGTTAAAAAGTTGTCCCCGTTCCAGACAGCAAAAGAGCAGCCTCTAAGCGGCCAACAGGCAACGTGCTTGGACAAGCACTTTCTTTTTACGATGAAGTAACAGGCCCGCGTTTTCAGTGCAACCGAATTCAGACAATGAAATGAATCGCTCCAAACGTGAGCAAGGACCCCACGAGGGCCCAGCGTGGGGCACACACGGGGCGCCCAGCCGGGCAGCCGCGGGCAAACACGTTTGCTCTTCAAAGGAGTGTTTCAGCGGGTCTGAAAAGTAGCTGGCACCCCAAGGTCCCCTCGGCTGTGTTAATAGTATGTGGCCAGTGTGCACCCATGACAGGCACAAATTGCTGTTCTGAATACAAAACAGTCCCTTGGGCTTCCGAGATGACGGACAGGAAGAGTGGAGGAGATAATGGGACCCCTCCCATGATCCCGAGTAACCACGTGAAGTGGTTACGGTAGAAAACCAACGAACCCACCGATGTGGACTTCCTGCAGGGCGGGGCGATCGGTCCTAGTGTTCTGTTTATTCACTTTATACAGGGTCGGTGTGGACCAAAGCTCTGGGAACTTAAGTTTTCACCTTGGAAATAATCATAACATGTAAACTGCTACTTGTCTCTTACTTTGAAACCTGGAAAATCAAAAAATTAAGGTGTTGCTCCACATATCAATTAAAAAGGAGAGAGATGTAAGGATAGAGAATTAACAAAAGTAGTTCTACGGTCTCTAAAAAAAAATCTAAAGATATTTTTCATTCCTTTAGAAGAATGGTAAATGTATATTCTAAAATATCCTTGAAAAATTTAGTCCAGAAGAAAACCAAAGCCTGGATTAGGCAGCTATTCCACATGAAACAAGGACGACATAAAGGCAGACATGTTATACACTGGCCCGTAAGGACTGGAGGCTGTATGTGCAGCTTCAGATTTCTAGAAAAGACGATGGATAAAACATCAGAAATCTGGGCATATCACTGAAAAGAATCTATAATTTATTATATCTAGTGCTTACGATAGCACTTATTTCAAATTTAAAATTTTACTGTGAAAAAAGTAATGTGATAGTATCTATTCAAAGCTTTATTAGTCTCTTCTATTACCGCTGTGATTCCTTCCATAAATTCAAATCAACAATGTTATCGATGATTCTGAAAATCACTCAGTCTCTGGGTCATCTCAATTCTCCAAGTGCAGTTTGTAGAAGTCCTTTTGTATAATGTAAACAGTAACCTTACTTGGTATTTAAAGTCTGGAGAGGTCAGGATTGCTACCACATGCCTAAACGGGCTGTTTCTACAGATACCCGCACTGGACCTGGACTTGTACCCATCACGTCTGCTAACCCAGAACGCCTGCACCCACGGGGTTAAGGAGCAGCCTGATGGGAAGGCTGACTGTACACTAGGGCTTCGATCCCTTTCCCCAGACCATTAAGCCTTCAGGAATGGGTTTGGAGGGAGCCCCAAACACCCGATTTCCTCCCGCTACCACCTGCGTCTGGGCTCTACCAGGACTGACTTCGTGACACCTTCATTTCGGTTACATCCGACAACGACAGGAAGCCCCAGAATTCCAGTTCACTCCTCATTTCCCACATGCAATCCTCACAAGTGTCAGCACATTCCCTAATCTGTCTCCTCCCATCCCTCTTATTCTATTTTATAACAAGTACTAGAAAATATATTAAAAACTGAAAGTCACTTTTACCACATACCAGTCTAAGATGGGGGAAAAGACCCAACACTAGGGTGGGAAGGTGTCTGGGCTTTTAATGGTCTTACTTAGCATTGATTTTTAGTGTAACGTCCTGGCTTCGATGGAACATGTCCAAGAAGAAACAAACTCAGAAACAATCCTAGGTAGATACAATCCTAGGAAGAGGCTGGCAGGACCCTTCAGATAGGGCAGTGGGCTCAGCAGGGTTCAGCCAGGGAGCCAGAGACCCAAGGGAGACAGGGACACTCTAGTGAGACAGAGGTACGCCCACACACTCATGCACAGACACACTGCACACACTCACCACAATACCGAGCAAACTGGGCAATGATGTAGGAGGCTGCTCTGGGTGGTTGCAGGCTGGGTGCCTTCAACCTGGTTTACTACCCTCTTAAATGCGCCCTTATGTTGAAGGCTTCAAGATCCTGGAGTTCCTACTATTAATGAAACAGAATTTGTAGTTAGCTTCACCAACTTAACTTATAGAGTTAATTTTATATAAGTTAACGCCAGACACCCTCTGAACACAACCATGAAAGTAAAGAATAAATGCTTATAAAAAAGAAACAAGTGAAACTAGTGAGCACGGTTAGTCAGCCTAACATGGACTTTAATATGTTCCTGCCTTATCTTACAGGTCTTTACAATGTCTGCTACATGCAAATGTCTACATTCTCATAACCTGAGGATGGATTTAAGAATAGAAATGAGTATTAGGAATACGTAGGGAAAGATATACAATTATAATAAACACTAACGGTTACTCATGTTATTTGAGCTAACGTTCTCTAAAATAAGAAAGAGAACCAATATCACCTTAAATTCTGTATTGACTGGATCGGTGGGTTGTAACATGTACTTTAAATGTGTTTGACTACTTATAATAAACCTGGGTATGGCCAACACAGAATAAATCCAACGATTTCAGGCAACTATTTCCAACGACTGATAAAGACCATAAAGACGCTGTGAGTGCTCTTGCTCACAGTTCTGACGAGTGACAAGGGGCAGACACTCCATGTTTTAAAGTGCCACCGCTAACGCCGGTAACATCACCCTCACTGAAAGTAAAGGACTGCGTTCTTGCCTAATGTTATTAATAATCTTTTCGACTCAGTGTTTCAGGTTTAACAGAGAGCTTTGGATGGCCAGAAAAATTACTTCTAGAAACCAAGAAGTGGTAAAGACACCCAGGGCGAGAATCTTCCTAATACGGCACATCAGTGTTCGGAACGAAAATGACCGTGACATCGTTTCTAATACTCCTAACTGGCAACGAACTTGGGGAGTCTCAGAAGTCTGCTTCTATAATTTCACTTTACTCTCCTCATCCAACTTCCACACTCAGTTACACCAACAAAGAGCGGGCAACCGAGACCCTTTTATGCGTGCATCATATGGAATTCTTTAAAGTTCATAAGCAATAGTCTAATGGGAAAAATTGCACGCTTTTTCTTTTTGTGTGAAATGCTTAGGAAGACTACGTTAAGTTGCTTAGCACTGAGCTGGCCCAAGCCGCTCCAGGTGAGAGGCGTCCCGCACTCTGAACAAAGCCCCTGCTCCAGGGAGCGGGGCTGGTCAAATAAAGGACCGGCACATCCAGGTCGGGAAGGAGCGCGGGTTTCTTTCCAGGTCAGACTGGCTGCCGCCACCCGCCCTGGCAGGAAGGGTGGCTGGAGGGATGCTCCCGCTGTGATGACTGAGGGCCAGCGAGACTGCAGAACCCCGGGAAATCGCATCTGAACACTTGGGAGCTGCCACCAAATGAAACCTGTTATCTGGGCTTTGTTTATTTTCCTTTTCATAAAGGATTAAGATTCTTATCTTAGGAAGATATGTTGTTAAACCTGAATTTTGTATGTTTGTAATCTAGACTTTAGACCCGGAGCTGGGCGCCTGTTCACGGGGACACTCCACTGACTCTCCACATGCCGTGTTTGGACGGCTGCTGCTGGGCTGCGTCCCTCCCACAGTACCGTTAACCGAACCTGACGTTTCTTAATGGACGTTTTAAACAGTTTATTTGAATTATTAAAAACAAAATTTGGAATCCCTAACACTGTACGTGTGATGAATTTTGGTGTGTATCTTATGAATTAGCTTCGACGAGATTCAAGCTGGATTCTCAGACAGCAGGTAACTGTGAGAAAAGGGTACGTTTAGGGTCCGGTCTTCTCTAGGTAAAACAAACTGGTTTGACACATTGGTTTATTTTTTCCTTGACTAACTGGCACGATGTCACAGTGATGGTGGGAGTGTGTAAAGTATTCATGCTTTTGTTTTACTTTGTCCACTCATTTGACTGCTCGAGTCACCACCGCATGACGTCCATCATTAAGCTATTATTAGTTTAATATCCTTTTAGAAACGAGGAACGGGATAAAATGGATGGATGGGTGACGACGATCTGAAATTACCTGATAAGGTCTTTGCCTCCTTTTCCCCATTTTCCACTTAGAAATAATAACATATAGGGGGGGTGTTATCCTACAAGAAAATTGGTAAAGAGATGGTAATGAAGTAAGGAATATTACCCTAATTATAAGAGATTATTTTTATCACTACTGCTACCACTGTTAGTAAGTACCAGTCTTGCCCAAGAGCCTAGGAACTGTTCAATTTTGTCATCACCATGATACTAGGAAATCTCGTGTTTAAGGTCATGCATTGATCATCAATTTTGAATTAACAATTCAAAAATTGAAACATTATTCAAAAATCCAATAAATGAACATGTTAACCGAAATGCAACCAAAAGGACTGATTTACATGTCCTTTTAATCTTTACAAATTTTTCAAATGTCTTAGATTTTATATAACTCATTAACACAGACTTGCTTTTCCTTATAGAGAACATATACTTGTAAAAAATGGTTTGGTCTTAATGAAGTACTATGCATCCCTACGAAAAGCTACTGTAAAAAGAACCCCTGACGTTTCGATAGTTTCTCTCTAGCCTAAACACTAGAACCTGCTCTCTCCCTGCTAACCATACAGTTCCCTAAGGCAAGAAAGTGGATGACCCTCGCTCCGGCATCTGCTGCCCTCGAATCCCCAAAGCCACCAAGAACAAATGCCGGGCTGCAGAGATTCTTTCAAATTTCTAAGAACCACTTATAAAACATGGCACAACATAAAATAAAGCAGCCTATGAGTTATGTATTAACATGGAAACTGTACAACCCTGTACGTTACCTTATAAAAAGCAATTTGATGATTAGTTTGTCCTTCTAAGACAAAAGTCCACATAATAAGACATTTTATATAAGTCGTTTCAAGTTGTTGCTTAATAAAGCCTTATGATTCAATAAAGCTCAGATCATTAGTTACTTTCTCACCCTGGGAAGCACTGGAAAGTAAACTTGAGAGGCTGCTGGAAGAATACTTGTCCTATTACACTGCATCTTTCCTTTCAATCCACAGGGGACACTAGTTCTGATGCCATTAAGTCCCCCCCCACACACACCCTTTACACTTTAAAGCCCTCTTGGCTTAAACATGTAAGTTTGTGTGTGGTCTGTTCTCAGGAATGATTGAGACAGACTATACATGTGTTTTGTTTTGTTTTTCTTATTTGTTAAGTGATGACATTTCTACACTTCTAATTTTTGAGGTGTATTTTAAAGATGTCAACTCTGGTTTGTTTCGATGAAAAACGATTCTGTATTTTATGTCCCTTTTCGCATTCTGATTAAGAAACAAAGGTGCATATTAGCAGTTAAGATCAATCTTCTTTGCTTTTACGCTGACCTAGTGAACTTCTGTGGTCAGCATACACCAGAGAACAGCTTTGCTACAGGGTTCAGTCCTATTAAAGGCTTTAAAATGTGAAATCCTGCATTCATTGCCTATTAAATGAATATCACGCTTTTCTCTTATCTGTGGTAAAGTGAAGCTTGTTATTATTATGACATTCAGCAACTAGAAGTTAATTAGAAATAATCAGTAATAGTTATCGTCAGTCTTATATTCTCTGCACAGTGCGTCGTAGGTCAGCATTTCATACAGGTAAATATATAAAACTCTTGTAACATGAGTGAGTGCTTAAAAAAACCGAGAAACTGTTTTGAATTTCCTAGATGTTTT
The DNA here is from genome assembly GCA_028627145.1 of Eidolon dupreanum. Classification (NCBI taxonomy): domain Eukaryota; kingdom Metazoa; phylum Chordata; class Mammalia; order Chiroptera; family Pteropodidae; genus Eidolon; species Eidolon dupreanum. The sequence continues at coordinate 2,559,589 of CM053512.1, read as the reverse complement.
CTGAGCACACCGAAGCCTGGAATATTTAAAGTTGCTGGCACTGCATTAGTGTCACCAAGGATGTTAAGGTGTCCTTGCGTTCACCACCACCTTGCGGACAGCAGTGCCAGGCAGTTCAGCTGTGATGCCTCAAGCTGGGGTGCCGTCCCTGTGTTGATCAGCGAAGTCATCATTCTCCCACAAAATCACGTTTCGGCGAAGAGTTAGGAGAAGCTTCCGGTTTCCAAGACCACTTGTTTTCACATGGCCACTACTGGTATCCTCAGAGGAACTAAAGTTATTCCATGGTGGAGCAAGCAAAACATATCAATGTGCTTTTTCGGAAAAAGCTTAGACTTTTTTCTTATTTACTCACATGAGTACCTTAGAAATAGTAAGCAAATATTCTATTATAATCTATGTTTATATTTAAACTTAATGCTGAATTATAATTTTTTTAATGGACTGGTTCATTTATTTGACATACAGGCCTAATCAAAGACGAGGCGGAGGGAGAAGGAAAAGCCACAGAGTACTAGGAAAGGGCGAAACCACAGAGGAGTTAAGAAATATGGAGATTGACATGTCAAAATATGCGTTTTCTTCCTGAGAATGCAGTTCCTCTGTACAGACACACGGGCTTCCAGTGTTTCACCTCTAAATTAGATGCACCCACCTACTCGGTCTGGGCAGGCGCCCCCTCGGGGCACAGCCTTCCCCATGAGCTTACGGCCCTGGAGAAGACCCCGCTCCAAAGGAAACAGAGCCCAGAATGGGCCAAGGTGGGCAGCTCGGTTCCTCCATCCAAACCCATCAGCCAGTTAAGACGCTCCTCCTCGCAGAGGCGGGTAATGCGTGACAGGGACATCCGAAGGCGGGTTTTGCTACTTCTGTGTCCATCACTTGTACGAACCAAATACTAATTTCACTTCGGAAATGATTAAAAGAACACAAACAGCAAACCATGCCCCTTTCTCTTTCCTGTTTGGACTGCTCTGCGACACCACACAGCTGGGTCTCCGCCCCAGCGAGGCTGACGTTCGGGGCCTGACCGCTGCTCGACCGCTGCTTGTCGTGAGGGGGCTGTCCTGGGCGCTGGGGGATGTTCAGCGGCAGTCCTGGCCTCTACCCACTAGCTGCTCAGCAATACCTCTCTCCAGTTGTCACTAGGTATTGTCAGAGGTCCCCTGGAACGCAAAGCCATCCATGCTCTAACGGGAAAAGTCCTCACCTGAGATGCCATTTTGCCTCACAGAGGTCCCCAGTCCAATCTCATTTACGTGCGCCATCCGGTACTCCCGCTGCGCTCGGTGGAGGAGGGCGACACCGAGACCCGCAGGAGTCACAGCGGCGGTTCTGCTTTTGCTTTTAAATCGATCTGTAAAACC
>CM053512.1:2489412-2557722 GCA_028627145.1 Eidolon dupreanum | reverse complement strand
ATAAAATCAACTTAAAAGACACGCAGCGTAGCTCTGCACGCAGGCAGGTGTCTCCCGCGAACTGCGCGCCACGCGTCCCCGCGCTGCGTCCAGCAGAGAACAAACGGACGCCCTGCGCTCTGGAGCTTACAATCAAGCGACGGTGAGCGCTGTGAAAAAGTAAACTGCATAGGAATGAACACTACAGAAGCAACGAGTGAGCAGCTAAAGAGGGGACTGCAAGAACCAGAGAGAGAAGGAGCCGGAACGTCTACGGTGTCGGACGACGGCCATGGGGCTGTCCAGAGGTGCAGGGTTATTACTGCCCCAGGCAGAGGAGGTCTGTCTCATGAGTATGTCCTAGCTCTTATCATTCCTGTTGGCTTTTTGCAACCTGTGTTATAATTGGTTATAAAAAAAGAAAGTCAAACATTTTTGTATGCCATGTTTGTTTTTGCCTCTCCATCACCTATCGCACTGCCTGGCGCATAACAGGTGCTCAGTAAGTATTTGGTGATTGACTCAATCCAAACCAACAAACAGTTTATCTGAATAGTTTAGGTCCAAAAATTTAGTTCAGGGGTCAGCAAACGTTTTCTTAAAGGGCCAGATAGCAAATACTTTCATCTTATCTGCCCAACAGTCTATGCAGCAATGGGTGTGGCTGTGTTCCAATAAAACTTTACTTAAACAGGCAGAGAACGAAGGTGTTTTCCAATCTCTGCTTAGTTTGTTCTGCATCTACCTAATTGCCTTAAGTCTTCTGTTCAATTTTCCTGGGAGTATCAAGGTATGTTTATCATCTGCTTGCTAATTCTGTGCAATTCTAATCAACTCAAATGAACAAAGCAAAACACAATTACAATAATAGCACACAAACTCCACTTCTCTCTCCTCTTCTCTTCTCCCTCTTTTTTCCTCTTTCTCTTTTTGAAGTAAAGATCGACACACTGTGACAAAAGCTATTATACTGACTGATGGTTTACTACAGTTTTCACAGACAGCGCTACTAATCTTGCACAATTTACTGAGCCAAGGACTACGACGGCATTGTGTAAGATACAAAGTGCTTGTGTTTGTCTAGAATCGGTGGACATTACGTGTAACTCAGCCAGCACATGTCCGGTGTACAGTACACACCTCATGACTGTCCATTCTCTCTGCACTGGTCAACCTGTCCTTTACCCAATGTCCGCATCTCCTCCCTACCCAAACTTACATAGCTACATTTAAATTTAAGTCGTTACTTGTTAAATAAATTACATGGTAGGACACACATACATTTCAACTATTATTTTTCAAAGCAAAGCCAGTTCATCTCCTGAAGCTGCTCATCCTCCGGCTGGTCTAGGGAAGCGTGGGAAAGCAGCGGATCCTGCACTCAGGGACCATTTCAGGTGAGCATCTCCACCTGGTGTCAGAAAAGAGTAATTGCAAGACCAAAATTCTTGGCAGAGAACAGATGAGGCTGGAGAGGATGAGAGCTAAGGTTCATTTTTCCAAATCTCTGATGAACATGCCAGTCCATCACTGCAGACGAGGTTGAAGCTGTTCATGCTTTATAATTATAATACTTTAAACATGTCTTACGCACACGCAGAATAGAATGTCACAATAAAATGTGCACAAAAACGGCACATTCTATGCACCTTAAAAATAATACCAAATTAGCCCTTCCATCACTGCCTTTAAAACATTCAATATGTGGCTTTGGATTTAGTTCTTGGCTACACTAAACATTAGTTCTCAAATATAGGACTTTAGAAGTTTTTTCAAATTTAAAAGTGAATTAACTTTAATCATATAGTTAGACATTTCTAACTCTAAGTTGTTTTTACATTCATAGACTTTTTAAAATATTATATAGACCAAAGTACTACAGGCTGATCGGACATCTGTGAAAGGAGAAAATATGCAGCTCGGCAAGTTTTCCTTTTTCAAAGAGTAATAAATTTTCAGTGAAAAATTTACGTGTTCTTCAACTGTCAACCAAGGTTTTTATTACACAACAGCAGCCTTGAGGCTGATTTATGGCTCACTCCCACCACCATTTATGACAATCAAGTGGTTAAAAAGCAAAGTCATTTTTGCACACCTGGATAATATCTGCTTGCTTTATAATCTGTTTGAAGAAAGGAACTTTTCAATAACAGGAAAGTTTGGGAAGGTGGTATCTGAAAAAGCTTTAAAAAAAAAAACAAAACAAAAACCTCAGAAATAGGTTCAATAAATATTTTAGCATCCTTTTATGCAGCATTTTGAGTCTCTATCATTATCTGTGCCTGTGTCATAAAAGAAGAGAATTGTAGAACGTGAATGATATATCAGGGATTATCTAGTTATATTTCTGACAGGTACAGAAACGGAGACCCAGAGAGGCTAAATAACTTCAAAGAGTGCACAGTACACGTAGCAACAGGGCCAGAGTTCGGAAGCAAGCTGGCATCTGCATCTGCCTGTCCCGTTTGTTCTATTGCTTACTTCCCACTGTCCATCTCAGGCCTTTCTACCACATTTTGTACATAACATTCTAGTCCCTATCGCCTTTGTCATCTGTTCCATGTGCCGATCTCAGTGTCCTCTAGACCCTCTTCCTCGGTTATGTTGCTTACGTTATGCAAAAGCCCTTCTGCAATGCTACGCACACTCCAAAAACTCATCCAGAAAGACTAAGGTTTGGGAACGGCTGTGCCCGCAACATTAGCAAAATGTTCAGAGATGAAAATTACAAAACTCCTCACACAATACTTCTAATAGCATAAATGTATGAAACTGCGGCTATAAATAAAAGTGAAGGTAAATGATGAGGAAATCACATATTTCAGCATTGTTTTAAAGCTAAAAATATATGTATCTATTTTAAATACCTATAAGGTTTAAACTAGATTAATGTTGGAATCTTCAATTTAACAGTATACAAAGCCTTAGAGTTAAGAAGTTTATCTACATTCCACTGAATTTAGTGTCTTGTCTACTCCCGTCAGAGAAAACAGAAAGCATTTCTTTATCCAAATATGTATTCTTAAGGTAAATTAGGTAATTTTTACTTTCAACTGTTCTTCCTCCGTGAGCAATCTTAATCATCCATTTCTCTTCAGGGTTCTCCCTGCTAACTCTTCAAAAACACCCCCTGACCATCTCTGTGCCAATTAAATGTTCCATGAAGCTCACCTAAATTAGGGGTCCTGGACGACACGTTAAACTATTTTTCCAAAAGTCAGGAAGCTATACAGATTCCTCTTGGTATTTACGAAATATAATGCCTCTGCTATCGATGCATATAAGAGACACAGAAAATGGCAGAAGCAGGCTCCCACACTCGACAACTTAGAAAGATCTATCAAATCTAATAAGATGAATTTGGTAAGATTTAATTCCTCTATTCCTAAGGCCACTGGGAAACCACCTGGCCTTGAGGAAGAGACCACCTGGGAAGCACACGGAAAGCAGGAGAAGCCAGGAGCCGAACTTGAGGGAAGACTTGCAGATCTGACTGTACCTCGCTCCACTTCTCAGACTTGAATTGACAGCACAAGCCCCACGCAGCGAAGTGATCACTTAGCAGAAGATGCCTCAGGAACACCTGGACTTTTCAGTTTTGTTTTTGTTTTGTAATTGATGACTTTAAATTCAAAAGCAGTCTACAGCGTTGACTCAGCTGGCGAATAAACTAACACAGCCCTGGAATGCATTAGCGGAAGCAGCGTTCCCATTAAAGGCACTCAGTGTCCCACTATGGTCCGAGCTGGTCCGACCATAGCCTTCATTCATGTGGACGCCGCAGTGTGTGAGGGAAAGGAACAAATGGACAGCAGCTCAGGAAGAAAGGGATAAAAAATGCCGAGGATGAAATAAGAGTATCCTATGAAATATAACAAGCTGTCAAGCCCAGAGAAGAAAATACAGGTTGGTGAGACAATGTAAAGACAAGACAACATGACAGTTTTCAAAGATAAAAAAGAACCATAATAAGAGAAACTGAAAACTTTTCTTTACAGCATCTTGGAATAAAATCAGACCATTGTGTCGCAGCTTTAGGGAGACAAACAGCTGCTGGTTCAGTAGAATAAAGAACTTCCTAACAACCTCTGAGCCACGGACAAGCCATCTGCTTCACGAGTGAGCAGAGGCTGGAGAAGCCCTGGGTAATGAGCTCAGCGCATTGAAGGCTAACTACACTACAATAGTGTTAAAAGAACAGGACTTTTAAAGACAACCAACTATGCACAACGTATGAGTCACACCTTCCTCCTGTCCTAACCACTGACCTAGGACCACCATGACACACAGGTGATGGGCTAACAGGCAACAGTACTCACTGTAAAGCATGCTGGACACACATCTGTATTGAACATGGTCAAACTTAGACCAAATGTGTTATTTCTTCAATACTAAAACAGTCTTTTTTTTTTTCTTGACAGTTTTAGGCTAAGAGCAAAAAACCTTTAAACTTTTAGCACAAGCCCATGAAATTTACTTTAATTCTTCTGTCGTTTTTTCTCTTCCTACTTAGTTTTCCCCAGACAAGACAGGTGGGGAAAACCATGCCCATTCATTTTGTAACAGGAAATCTTTTTTTTTTTTGTCTCTTAAAACTATTTTGTTTCTCTCAGTACATTTGGGGCACATTTTGAACATCATGTTCTAATCACATATGTGCTGAAACTTTTTTTAAAGTATTATTACACAATCTCCCTAATAGTTCTTCAGAGAAAAAAAAAATCTGGACAGGATATAGACTTTTGATATACCACATCTCATGTGAGTAACAAAAACACAGTTTAAAAAAAAGTCATATTCTGCATGAATATAAGATTCTACATGAAATAATGATTAAAATATTTTTTACAAAGTCACTAATTATTTAAAGTAGTTTTTTTTTGTTTGTTTTTTGGTTTTGTTTTTTTTTTTTTTTTTGCACAACTGCAGAACAGGATACAGATATTTAGACCGTGATTCAATGTACTACATTCTAAGTTGCATTTGAAAACACAGTATATCATCTGATGATCTGGAAACCATTCTTAAAAACACTTTTCCCCATTTACCCATTTTATGTTTTGCTGGGAGTAATAATTTTATTTTCATCTATTACACATTAAACATTATAACTTTTCAAAAATTTGAACAGTAAATTAAAGATTTTTAGATTCCTAACTAGCAAACACTTTCAATATCTTTGTTTCAATGCACTCATCCAAAATTAATTGGTTAATAAACATGGACTTCTAATTTTTAAGAACTAATCAAAGTATGCATGTGTGTGTATATGTATTTACAATATATGCACAGACATTCGTACAAACACACACAAATACACACACATACAATTACATATGTTTGCACTTTTCTCTGAAGGCTCCTGAAGCAAAGGTTAATTAGTCAAGAGATGTTAACAGCATGTAGTAATACTGGCTCTTAAACACTTATTTTGGACAATTAGGTGATTTTAGAACTGAGGCATTATAGGTAAGATTTCATAAAAGATCAAAAATGACTAGAATTTTGGCAAGATATTTCCCAAACTTTAATTTCTTAAAGTCCGGGATGCTGCAGACTGTCACCGATGAGCTGCTAGTAAGGAAACACAGCATCTGCCTTTCAAGGCAAATATATCAGCAGGTAAGAAACACTAACAGCAATGCAAAAAAAACCCTAAGAGGTGAAAAAAAAAAGAGAGAGAACCACTTCCATACCTTCAATCTCCTACTTTGGAGGCAAGTTCTGCCCAAAATCTGGTCCAGCATTTTCTCTAAGAGTCCCAAGCCATCCACAGGCTGACGTGCCCCAAGGAAGATGGAAGGCATCTGCCTCGGGGGTTCTGACTTATGCTAAGATGGGCTGAAAAAGGCCCCCAAATCTCGGAGTGGCCCAAGAATAACTTCTAATGTCTAGGTTTGTCTTAAAAATTTCTCAAGCTCTTTTGAACCAGGTATAGGTAAAAACTAGGATAAATTACAGGCTACTGTAAAGCACAACAGTTGTGGTTCAGCAGGTCTCACAGAAAGAAGCAAAACTGATTAAAATGGACAATTCCACTGTATTCAATAACAGACTCATGTGCTACACACATAAGAACATGAACAGATGTATCCTTTAAAAAAGGAATTCAATTCCATTTACCCTTTTCTGCTTTAAAGGAGATTACATGTATAATTTGAAGACATATCTGGACAAGGGGAAATGCCACATGTGAGGAAGGACAGCGGATTCCCCAGAATAAGGACGTTTCAAAGGAGCTGGTTTGTACCAATCACGTGACGGGCACAAATGGCCTGGTCTCGGAGGGTCAGAACCTGTTCTAGGTGCCCAGAAAGAGAGTTCGGGTTGGGGCTGCGGGGAGAAGCTGAGGAGCACAGGGGCAGGAGCCCAGTACGGCCACAAGATTCTGGCCCCTGGTGCACACACACCTCCCAGCGACCTGAACCAGCCCTGGCCTCGGTGCCACTGTGAGGGGCTTTTGCAAATATGATGAAGGCCGAATTCGCTGTCTTGGAGGTGGACTGTCCAGGCAATGGAAATTAGAAGCATGAGGGGGTAAAATCTGACGGAGATGCTCCACTACAGTCCCTGAAGATGGAAGGGGCCTCGCGGGTGGTGGCCGGGAGCTGAGTGAGTGGCTCCCAGCTGAAGCTGGTAAGGAAGTGCAGCGCCCAGGCCTATGATAAGGAGAACTGGATTCTGCCACAACCACGTGAGCCCCGCAGAGGAATCCCTGGTGAAAGGGGGTCTGGCCAGCGCCTGGCTCTCGGGCCGAGGGAGTCCCTGGGCAGACAGCTCCATCACGCCACGGCCAGCTTCTGAGCTGCCTACAGAAACACGAATGCAGGTGCAGTGTGCCGCTGCTGGAGCTGAGATGGCCTGTCATGCAGCAAGAGAAAACTAACGCAAGCACTAACCAGGCTGAGCGGCAGAGCCTGATTTAGAAGAACCAAGGGTTTATCGTAAGCCCAAAGTCCTATCTCAAGAAACGTATCTAACGTTGAGGACACATAATAATAAGAAACCAAAGAAGAGCACTGTTAAATCAGGCAGTATAGAGAAGAAAAACCTGAGAAATTTCAGAACTCATTAATGACAGGGTCACCAGGAGACAAATGTCGCAGAAATACAATGTACTCTTACCAGGAGAAAGATGATTTTTCTGGATTTGGAGCCTTTATTTGTGAAACCAAAGGCGTGGCTAAGCCATCCTTAGGGACTCTTCCAACACACCCTCTTGCCTCAGTCACATACAGCCCCGCTTTCCATAAACATCGGAGATGCCCGATGCCTGGGCACGCACCCACATCCTACGCATGTGCAGAACCCTTAGCTAGCTGCCTATGAAACACAGCAACGGAAAGGGAAGGACTATTCAAAGCTTTCTTACCTTTGAATTTGACCAAAGGGTCTTTATCACACAGCCAAATGCCTAGGGGAATGAAAGCAAGGCTCTCTTTCCATATACAAGCTCTTCCCATATCTTCAAAAGGATCATTTCTTAAATCCCATTTTTTAAACTCAAAGTCTGTGTGTGTGTGCACAGGGTGGGAGGAGCCCATAAGGTCAGAGAATGTGAACAAAAAAAGAGAAATTGGTTCATGCCTTGGGAGTAAAGGTTTACTCTCAATTTAATTCTTTGTTAAAAAAAAATTATACATTAAGTATAAATTAGTCGTCTAAAATTTAGTTGACTCCTACATTAAATTAAGACCTGGGGTGGGGGGTGGGGGGAATGGTAGCCATAGCTTGAAAGGTTAATTTTGTACCAATATAGCTAGACTTAATGCTATGAAGCTATAAAGTCAATTCTTATAGGAATAAAATCCGTGGTCATTTTTATTCTCAGTACCCTGAAAGCAACCACTGGGCCAGGACTTGTAGAAAGTTATTAATAATAACTTGAATCTAACTAGTAATAACAAGCTAGAAATCTATCTGAATTTGAATGAAAATGCTAAAAACTCAAAAACAAATCAAATGAAGCAAACAAAAAAAGAATCTCAGAATTTCAATTCTCTAGGGAAATGCACTGAAAATGTGATGCAACAATGGGGGAGGGGAATCCAAGAGGTTACAAAGCAGTTTCATTAATACCAAGTCATGAACGATAAAAACATAACAGCTCTTCTCTGTTCTCTTCCATTTCCTTTAAACTCTTTAAATATCCTCTAAATGAAAAACTGATTAGAAAGTAATCTGACATTAACAAAAATAACATACTTGAATGGTCCAGTTCCTGATCTCATGGCACCCACATGCCTTCGTTCTTACCTTGTCTATTCTATCTGGACGGTTTGTAGCTGCCAAAATGGTCACATCCCTTAGCTGTTCAATGCCGTCGATTTCCGTTAAGAGCTGAGCCAAAACTCGGTCGGCTACATTCCCGGCACCTGAAGAACTGATTGTTAAAGAGAGTTTTAAAAATCTGTTTATCTATCTTCAACTATTCTATTACTTTAAAAATACTGCACACCCTATAAGAAGAACAACTGCCCATTTAAAAATATAAAATGCATGCTCCAGAATTCATTACTTGAATTATCATATTCAAAAAATAACTATGTTTAAATCATTTTTCCTCCATCATCAACCATGTTCATTTTTTCTCCAATAATAAAATGCTAAGTGAGTGTCAAACATAAAAATCTGGGAAGAAAGATAGAAGTTTATTTAAAAAGAAGTTTTATTATAAGTACTTTTTACATGAGACTTATCAGGAAAAAAACAACTGAATAATTACATAATCGTTTTCATTTTGATTTGAAGTTTTAAATCACAGGTAAGAAAATACAATTTTAAGGGGCTTTTTAAAATGCCGTTTTTAGATGCTGAAAGCTCACACACTATCACATTCAATTAACATAAACTAAAGTTAATCTAAGAATGAATAACATTTCACAAATAGAACATTATCGTTACCATAAACGCTTTAGACACTGAATTCAACATGAAACATTAGGCATAGAGTCCATATAAAGAAATGGAACAAATGAGAAAAATCAAAGATATCTTGTTATCAATAAAATCATAATACATCCCTAGTCATCATATTGCTCAAACCCTCATATTCTATAAATAAAGAGATAACAAAAAAAGTTTTTCCTAGATTATCATTCAGCCCTTATCCTTCCTTCCTTTTAGTTTCTTCTTAAAAAGAGATGCTAGGGACTTACTATCTGTGAAATGATATTAAGTTAGCATGGAATCTGGAAAGGAATAGCACTGAGGCAGTAAAAAAAAAAAAAATTCGCATGAATTGTAGCAAAAAAAAAAAAAAATGGTGAATTTGAGCTGGGACCTGGAGTCCATAAGAAAGTCAAAAGAAAATTCTAAACCTAAAAACTATAACTAAAATTAAGAATTAAGAAGATGAATACAGTAGGATATTAGGCAAATAGAAGAGAGGATTCCTGAACCGGAAGATAGGTTAGCAGAAAATATCCGAAATGATGAACAAAGGAAAAAATAAAAACAGTATAAAAGACATCTAGAACCTAGTGGAAAGCCTAAGAAGCATATAACTGTAGTCCCACAAGGGCAGAAGAGAGAAGAGAGAGAAGAAACACGACCTGAGAATTTCACAAAACCATCAAAAGGAATCAATGGGACCAAGAAAAGTCTCAAGATTTACAAATGCTGAAGCCAGTAAAATTATTGCTAACTAGAGAGTATAGTCTGTGACCAACATTTACGTTTAAAGTTTACTCTGAAAGTTTTCTTTGCAAAACGATTTCTGTAATCAGTGGCTAATAATAAAACAGGTACACACAGGCTATTTCTGAGTCTTAAATATCAGCTCCCTTAGTAACAGACTGTAGATGTTATGGCACCATTAGCTGCATACACACCAATCAATAACTGCTCACTTATTAAAAATGTCAATGCATCCGAGTACTCTAGGGCCTATTTTGACTTTTCTTTCTTTACTGGAGAAGCCTGATGTGAATTTCTTTTAAAACGAATTACCATGATTAGGAAATCTATATACAGTAAGTCTTCACTTAACGTCACTGATAGATTCTGCAACTTTAAGCAGAGGGCTGCATAATGAAGCCAGTCTTGCCAGAGGTTAATTAACATAAACAAGAGTTAACTTCCTGTGGCATCTCATCAGCATTCTAGTCAAATGACACTGAACAAAACTGCAAGGACTTGGGCAGGAGCTGGTTTTCCTTGACAAAGTAGTGAGTATAACCACCTAAAAGTAAATGGATTTGAGACAGGAGGTGACAAATAAAAGATTTCTCTTTTATTTTTCTCCTTTTTTATAGCAAAGTTCAGGAATAATATGAATTATATTTTGGTCAAATAAATACCTTGAAGATGATAACACTATGGGAACAATAACTACAGTTCTGGCTCCTTGATAGACACTTCTTTAAAATAAAAAAAATATATGCTTTTTAAAGGAGAGACAACTTTATATTTAAAAAAAATTCCAATCATAAAACTAGTTAATTTATAATCCATGAAAAATAAAAGCACATGGAATATTAGTTTTGTCAATATTGTGTTTCAAAAGGTAAAAATCTATTATAAAGATATAGCTTATAAATTAAAAAACACTAAAACTATTAACATCTTTCCTAAAGAAAAACTGGAATAAAAGGAACATTAGCTGGAATGATTAACCAGATTTTTTTTTTTTTTTAATTTAAAACAAACACTGACAGGACTCACATTTTATACGATTTAAAAAATCAGAACATAAATCTTTTATATGATTCCCAATAAAATCTGTTGATAATACAGTAATAAATGTAATTCATGTTACACTGAATTTGAAGAAAAATTCTAGGGAAAAACACAATTACATTCCACGTACTATATTTTCCTATAAAATTTTTGCATATTTAAAATTCCACTTCTGTTATCCAGCTAATAATAACATCTTGATAATAAAATACTGAAGGGTCTATTAAAATCAAGAGATTTCTTCGATTCCTCACTCACCATGTTGGGCTGACTTAATAATAACCTCATCAACAAGGTCGTCTCTGATTCCTATAAATAAAACAAAACTCCCGTTTCTGATAAACCATGTGTTTGTACATTATTAAAGCTTAGTACATATTCTGTTTACACAGGCAGGTCATCTGTGCCTCACTTATCTCAAGAAAATGGGGAATTCTGATCTCTCACAGAATGCGGTGACGGGAAAACTTTTAAAAATAATTATAAAAACCTTCTGCTCCCCTCCCACTGTATTAATACTAAGTGACCCACACTTGATTTGCTCTGTGCCGGCATCACATGCATTAATTCATTAACCCCAATATCAGCTCTGTGAGGTACTTCCTGCTCTTACTCCCATTTTATAGATAAGAAAACTAAGGCACAGGGAGGCTGAGTAACTTGCCCACGACGCCGCAGCCAGTAAATAGCAGAGGCGGGATCTGAATCCACATCTAACTGACTCCAGAGTCTATACTCTTTCCATAATACATATAAAACTTCAAAGAATTTTATAAATCAAATACACCAATGTGCCAAAACAAAGCTGAAATATCCGCGAAAGCCATCTTTCAGCACTCGGGGGTGGGATGGGGGGGCAGCGGGGGGCTTTTGTTTATCACAGCTGAAAGGAAACAATTTTCGGGCTTATCACTACATGACTGATTATGCTGTCAATATTTGATCTATATTCGGCATGACCCTAACAGTAAATATGTTCACAGTAAAAAGCTATTTTAGATGAACAAGGTATCCTGTAAAAGTAGACAGACACATACAGTGAGTTACCTTGCCTGCTGTCCCAGAGCTGTGTAAGCTGCCTTGCTCTGTGTAACTGCAGCTTTGTATAAACTATTAACAGAGAGAATGATATACATGTATTTTTCCTTTTTTTTTGGGATTTCCAGTAAAAAATCCAGCTAACATAGGCAATATTCATTCAATCTGTATAGCTCTGACTCAAACACAGTATAAAGAAACAAGTGATACTTAAACTCACAGTTCAACTTACACTCTGCCAAAAGCGGGTTCTTTCACAATCCTGGACTCCCCCCACACTGTTATCACAAACATAATCAATCCAACAAAAGAAATGAGGAAAATTAATACATGTCAGTTCAGTCTTATTTTCTGACAACAAGCTGTCTAAAAATTGAAGCAGAGAGAATGCTGCTAACACGTATCATTTTTCTAGAGCCACAGATCTAGAAATGGTGCTATAGAAAATTAAAATTCCACAGTCATTGTAATAAATTATTATACAATATGCAGTTTGTAAAATCATTCCAGTAAAACTCTGATTAGTACGAATGGGGAAGATTGCTTTGAACTTGGTAAAGAGCTCTGATATGCGATAAGCTTGGGTTCAAATGCCAACTTTCCACTCACTTCTGTGTGTGTGTAATCTTAACTCCTCTGAGCTTTAGTTTTCTCAACCCAATCATGGGAAAGCATGTCGTCTTCAAAATTAAAACGTATAAAGGATCTAGCAGAACGCTTAGCTCAAAGAAAATGCCAACAGACAGCAGTTATAAGCATTATTATTATTACAATATAACTGGCTTAATGAGGTTATCTATAACCTCTTAAAGTTATCTTAACGAAGTGGTATCTGGCACATAAACGTTTACTGAAATAAAGCTTGAACATCACATAGGGTGGACAATTTTCGGAAGCCTGGATCGCAGAGGTTAGGAGACAAACCCAGATTCATCCCGACCATGGGATCCCTACTGAGCCTTACTTACACCATGGCAGAAAGTATCAAGCTTCCTTAAATTCTGCCATGAAAACCACCGACATAACACTAAGATAAACTCTGCTCCTCTAAAGAAACCTTTCCTAACCATAGGCATGCCCCAAACAATGAACCTACTCAATAAACTACTAAGACACTGTGTTTCTACAAGATGTATTAGAAGGTAATTGATATACTTTGGTAATTACCTTTACATTTTAGCCTTAAGTGTATATTAGCTGTTCAAATGTAGTAAGTAATAATAGGTTGGCTTCTCAGAGTCAAGAAATTATTTACCTTAAATAGTTACAACTTTCAGATAAGGATATTTTTATAGTTCTCAAATATTTCTATATTTTAAAAATGTGGGTTTTTTCACCTTCTAAATCAGGTGGAACAGAACGCTTCTCCTAAAGATCCTGTAATGCTGTGTTCAGACGTGGAAATGCTGGGCTCGAGAAAGGACTAATCGCGGGACCTCTCCACGGCTTTGCTTCCTCGGATCTCTGCCCAAAGCTCTCTTCGTGCTTTTCTACCCTGTCCTGCGTCTCCTCCGTGAACGACGCTCTCTTTTCCGGTGGGGGCAGGGAGGTGGCTGCTGAGCCGGGAGCTTCGCCTGCGCGCTAAGCGTGGCGACGAGGCACAGGCTCCGGCAGCGGGCCGTGGGCGCCCACCCACCCGAGGAAAGACGCGGCGAGGTGCCCCTGCGACAAGACCGCGTGCCGTCTGGGCGGAGGGTACCGCGGTGCCCTTTCCACTGAACGCACCGGGAACCGGGGCAGCAACGAGCTTCCCCTGCTGCTCCCGCAACGACCGAACGGGATGCCCTCACTGCCGCTGTCCCCCGCAGCGAAAGGGTGACCCATGGTTTCCGCACCCTTAGCGCAGCTGACGGTCCCATGGGGAGCCCACACCCAATCTGAGTGAGTGTGGATGAAAGCTGATTCGATGCCAACCATTTGTAACTCTCTGACATTTTAAAATGCACGCTAGAAAAAAAAAATGTAAAAATTTAAATTGGATACATGAGATGGCCATAATCTAGAACTTTTTTGAAAAAGCATTGCCAAGCTCTTCCTTAATTCTTTTTGGAGCTCTTTGACAGGTGACTATATCCATTCCAAAGCTTACCAATGCTTCTTTATAACGAAGATGATGCTTCTATGAAAATAAATGCAGGTCACAAAATTCCAAAAGATGTGCTTAATTAAAAGAAAAAAAAAACTGATTCACAAATGACACTAAAACGTGGTGATATCAGACTCCGATAACAATCGGATGAGTGAACCTAACTTCTAGTTTCCCCGAGCCTTCATTCCTTTATTCAAAAAATAAACATCTCGGTGCTTCTTCGCTAGGCACAGTGCTGGCCAGCTGAGACAAAGAGGATTTCGTAATTATTGGCATGCATGAGTGAAGGGGCTGAATTAAATAATACATATACAGGTCCCTCTAGCTTTAAAATTCTATGATTCTGTGATGGTATCATGCAGCATCTAAGTTATTTAATTCATTATTTTCAAGAAAAATATTCTTATTCAGAAACAGATTGACACCTCCTTTCTTAACAGAAAGGGGAACTCGTACTTGTCCAATTTGCTATCAGTTGTAGGAGGAAATGGCGGCTGTAAATCACAGGGCAGACTGGGTGAAGGGAAGTCTTTGGATTCCCATTACCCATGCCGCCTTGCCCCTCACGTCCACAGATCACTGAGATCTAGCTGGAGAACAGCGCAGTGAAAATGTTTTATGGGCTGAGAAATATTTTTGGCTGAATTTCAAAGCTGCAGTAGGAAACAAAAACCATAAAACTGACATCCTAGGAAATCAAAACCAACTCCCAGAAAAAGTTTAAAAACAAATGTGTAATCACTAACATAATGAAATGATTTTATAAAACTTTATTATCTGCTAAAGATAAGCAACACGACAATGGGAAAAAAATGTTCAACTGTAGAAAACATTGATGCTAGACTTTCCCGAAACATTAATTCTCTTTTCCCTTAAGAGGTCAAGCCCCTTTTCCAAATAATTCCTATTCAAAAGTTATATGGTGCCGTGGACGGAAGGGACATTACGATATCTTAAAATGGATCACTAAACTGTAGCCACAGACCAAATCTGGCCAGCCAAATGTATTTTTATTTGATGACATACTTGCTATGGCTGGTTTCACACTTAAAACAGCAGAAACGAACAGTTTCAGTAAAGACTGTCTGGCCCCAAACACCCCAAATATGTACTACCTGGCTTGTTACGGAAAGTGTGCCCACCCATATCTTAAAGAAATCTCACTGCCAGGATGGAAATTAGTACATTGATTTTATTTTTTAATACTAAATATTTCACAAAAATGATATATTCATTTCCTTTACAACTCCTCCAATAAAATAAAATACCCCATCAAGCCTTCATAGGATTTCTAAATTACAGACTAACGTTTCATCTATACAATTTAAATTTTTTTCTAGTACACATTTTACAACGTCATAAAGAGTTTCAAGTGGCAAGGGTCTGAATGTGTGTCTTAAAACCTATCGCCCACACCCTCGTCGTCAATACTCAGGCTTGAGAGAGATTGCAAGGCCGGCCAAGCGAACGCTGCTCCTGGGCCTGCACGACCCGGGCCGCTTCTCATGGTGCACGTGAAACCCAAGCTAACTTTCACTTTAGAGGGAAGATAGCTACAGATAACTGTGTCCTAAGCAACAAAAACTAGCTCCCAGTTCCTACCGAAACGCTGCAACAGGCCCGCTCTCGCAGGAAAGCCAGGCCTTTAATCTACATGCACAAACCACAAAAGATTCCTAGAATCCTGCTATACGTTATGAAATCATTAAAATGAAAAACCTGCCACACACTTTCCATTTCTTCTTTTGCTGTTTTCCTCAGCATTTCTGTTTAATATCAAAAGTCTACCAGTGTGAAAACTATATCTGAGGTGACTGAGTATAATTTAGGAAAAACTGCATACCAGGAAATAGGCATTGAATTTTTAGCACCTTGAAACAAAAATATACAAAATAGTGGTTAAAAGTATTTACTAAGTGGTTATTATTAGACTTTCTTAAACATCAAATTTTCTTTAAATGATTAGAATTTTTACCCTGACATGAACTCACCTTTTCTACCCCAAACCTTGACGGTGTGAGAGGCGGTTCAAGTAGCACTAAATTAGAAGACAGGATCCAGTCCTGCCGAGGACACAAAGGAGCTCTCTGAGCCCCTTCTAGGATTCTAGAGGCTTCTGTTCCTTTCGAAGAATAAAAACTTACACTAGATGACTTCTAAGAATTTTTCCAGCTATAAAATTTTATTATTTTATGAAATTTTAAAAACCACCATAAAAATTCCATTAAAACAATTTATGACCCTCCTTGAAAAGTGTCTTTTAGAAAAATGACACCTACAAAAACTTCTTCTACAGTGCTCAGTGTCAGGAATTCACGGAATTTACCTGAAATCTCTGAATATGCTGCAAGAGGCTACCCTCTTTCCTGATCATTATTTTAAAACTCAGAGCCTGTTTCAGAATGCTAAGCCTGGAACCCTCATTTTTAAGGAAAGCTGGCTCAGAGCGTCTTAAGTGTCTTCCGCAACCACTCCAAATGCAAACGAATTCTGATTATCAAGTGCAGAAACAGCCAAACAAGACAGAAGTTATTAAAATCACAGATACTCCAGTGCGACAGATGGTATCACTCAGCTTTTAACTGAGCACTTAAACTTTTTCATTTTCCATGTATTTAATCATCTTTTCTATATTCTAATCATGAACCAATATCCCAAATGTTTTTTTATACAAGAACATTCGTTTTATAAAAAAGAGATCATCTTCCCTTTCTCTTCAATAACAATACTTTCTTCCATTTCTAAAATGCAAACTTTTTTCATATTTAAAATTTTTGAAATCAGGAAGTCTCTTGGAGTTAGTGATTTCTCAGCACCATTTCATAGTTTCAAGCTGCATTTTTCCTTCAGTAACAATACAAGAAATAATGACATGTCTTTTAACTGATGGCACGTTAGACTGATGAAATATCATGGTGCCTGTCACCTGTAGAGTATTTTTTCTAATTTTCCAAATGCTTGTTTCCTCCACTGGACTATAAACTCTGTTGGGGCAAGATTCATTTCTATCCCTAGTACTATATCTCTATGAAAATTATTACTATAAGAATACCTATGCAGAAGAAACACTAAAGTTTTTAATGTGATTATGAAATGCCAGGTACTATGTGAAGCACTTTACAGGTATTTAATTCCGACAACCTAGAATTGGTTCCTATTATGATCACCATTTTGCAAATGAAGAAACAGGCTTAGAGGAGACAAGGAAATTTCTCTAGATCCTGACCACTGTTTTCTTCATTCACGAGTGAAAGAATGCTCGCGAAGGAGTCACACCACGGCCCAGCTGGACAGACGGGTCCAGTACCAGTGTAAGCCACAGCGGAGAACGCATACTAAATGTGGGCACGGAGGTCTGCAAGTTAACGACTTAGACCTGGAATCCTGGAATCCGTGGTAGTTGGGCCAACGGGTGGCTCAGAGTTTCCACTCTGGAATCGAAATACCCAAATTCAAACCTCGACTCTTCTACTAGTGATCCATGACCTGCGTAAGGTATTTATGCACCCAGTGCCTAAGATGTCCCCCTGTAAAATGGAGATGAGACTAGGACCTACACCTCCTGGGGCTGTTGTGATGATCAGAGGTTAAAATGGCAAAAGGCCGTAACATGCTGAGTGATGTCCAAACAATGGGAACCACCTTATTTGGAAGTTAATCCAAGTAAATCAGATGGGCCTCTCCAGTTACTAAGTTCCAGAGATACGTTCCCAGTTCCAAACCTCTTCTAATTCTGCTTGAGGTGTGGCGCCACCAGGCCATCAGCATCAGAAGACAGAATGGTTCAGGATCCATGACAGCCTGGCATGTTTGGGTAGAGGAAGCGGCTCTAGGCATCTCCAGCTTGGTCGCGGGCCACTGCCTGAGCCCGGAGGCTGGGCCAAGACAATATAGTACACGGGGACCCCGTCCACCTCCCTACCACAGGGCTCCTGCACAGGACAGGGTCAACTGATGATTACTGCCCAGCCTCTCCCTCCCCACCGCAAACCTTGAAATAGGTAACATTTAAGCTCGCTAGGAGGCGGGGTGGAGTACAGGAGCCAACTGTCCTACTGAGCATTAACGCGGAGGCCTTCTTGCCAGCTTTTCCCTTACCTGTAATGCACTTAAAGCAGTTTCTAGGCATAAGCAGCACCACATGGGTGCTACCTAATATTCCACAAGGGTGCTACCTAATATTATCAACCCGGTACGATTCAGGTCCCTTCCTCACTGCAGTGCCTTACCTCCTCCATTAGCTAGTGTCCAAAGAGCTAGGCTAATGTGACAGATTTTCAATTTTCCCAAATGTTATAGAGCTCATCGAAGCCCTTTGCAAAGGTAATCTTACATTTCCTTTAACTCGCAATATAAAATAAGATTAAAAAAAATTTTACTCAGAACATCCATGATTTAAATGGGCAGACAGATAAAGAGAAGTAGATAGGCTTATTTTTCCAAGTCTCAAAGAAATTTAAATGCAGCAGAGAGGAGAAAATAGTGCTGTAATCAGATGCTTTTATAAGCATAAAAAAAAAACTCCTTTTCTAAAAGCATAAGTGTTTCTAAAGCTAAACAAATAGTATGTTCTATTTACAGGGTGCCACCTACAATCCTCCGTTTCATGGCTAATGTTGAGTAACTTCACATAATCAAAATGACTGATTTAACATGCACAGGACAGTAAGAATTAGAATAATCATAATTCTCTGCTCAACCTGTTAGACAACTTAAGTTTGGAATTTAAAGCCTGATGTGGAGAAACTATCTTCTAATGCACTGTCATTTTTGGACTTGTCACATGGTTTTGATCTGAATGTTACTGCAGAAAACAGATAACTGAACAAATGGAAGCAATGATATTCTATAGCCTAATATTATGTAGTACTGACTCCTAGTTTCTGGGATTTTTTAGATTTCTTATGTTTTTCTCTGTTTTCTATTTAACAGTGCATAAAATTGGTTCATTATCTTGGGAATTTTATACTTTTTGTATATATCAATAACTGTTTTCTTCAATTTCTAGAAATTATGTTTGATTTAAACAGCTGAAGAACAAAAATATACATGTGCAGGTTTTATTTGTTTTAGTTTTCAGGTAATAGCAATCTAATTAGATAAAACAATGCTGGCTCATCACGCAATTAGGTTGGAAAAAACCCTGAAAATAGAGTATCTCTCTATGAGACTCTGATGGCTATAAAAACAAACTCTGTAAGACTTAGTGCAGCTGAAGTACAACCAAAACTGTACTTTGAACCTTCAGCATTACCTTTGCTCAGTGGTCTCATTTTTGCTTTTGAAATGTCAACTAACTTGACCTAAACTTTTCTATACAAAGGAAACTGACTGCAGGGAATTTATTTGTGCTTGACTGGAGCAAGCACGGCAGGAGGGAGGTGCACTATACAAGACTGCAGTGGAGCTGCCGGAAGGAAGGAAGGGATGCTGCCGGCCATTAGCATCTCTCACACATTTGCAGACACCTACTGAGCCAAAATGCCAGCAAAAACAGGATATTTCCACCGAGTGCTTTGTCTGGTTTCTCACGCCGTTTTATTTCAAAAGCATTTTATGAGAACTCTGTTACATAGTCTACCTCCCATCTGGTTTATATTTAACAAAGTACCCCACCCCTGTTCCTTTTTAGCTCTAAAAGCAGATGTCCCTGATGTCACATAAATGCGGCAGGTCACACTACTTCAGCCGACTTCTCTGGCTTCCTTTTCTTCTCTTGTAGTGAATGTGAACTTGAGCTATTAGTAACCTTTTATGCCATCTCACTTCAAAAGTAATAAAAGGGCCCAAATACTTCACCCCATAAAATAAAAAGGCTGGCAGGTATTTAGAGGCTGTGGAGCGGACGGGGTGGGGAGCAGGACAGGCTCCTTCCCAAGATTCCAAGTGACAGCTTGCATCCTCCTGCGAGGAGGCGGCCCCGTCTGGGGAGGAGGAGTGCGCCGGGGACTCACGTGGAGCCGGCACTGCAATGACCATCCGCAAACTTCTGCAACCAACACCCGCCTCAGGAAGCTGTGTGCCGAGCACACAAATTAACCTGCTCCAACAGGAAATGCTTATAGGACACAGTCCTTAAGGGACCGCTAAACATTTGTAGAGGAAAATAACCATACTTGTAAACAGTTCTGATATAGATACATATTTTATATATCTATCTATCTGAAATGACATAATTGTCTTTATTGCCTGAGATTCAGGATCAAAACTATCAATACTAATTTTTATTCTATTGTACCTAATTATGTTTTAGAAAACATGATTTAATCCAGAGAATACTAAATTATGTGTCCATCTTTTATTATAACTGGGTTCTACTTTATCATACAAGTATTCTTAACTGAGCTTTGTTTACAGTTTTAATCATGTATTTATAACAACTCAAATTATGATAGTGCCAAGGATCTCTATAGATAATAAACTATAAAAATTAACTCAAGTGCCCTTAATAGATATCAGGTTTTTTAAGATTGTATACTAAAGTATTATAAAGTGATAATATAAAATAATTTCATGGGTATGAGAGAAAAAAACTACGTGAATTGAAAAATGTTTTCTTTCAGGCCAAACGTATTAATAAATAAAATGTGTATGAGAAATGCTATTTATTCTACCCTGTAACTGTTAATGTTTAACAGCCATCCCATTAAGTATTACGTACCTGCCCCTTTCGACCGCCAAGGCATCCAGTTCATCAAAGAAAATGATAGAAGGAGCCACCGCTCTCGCTTTCCGGAACACCTGGCGGAAAGAGCACCACGTTAGCTAAAGACCGGCAGACTCCAAACACTCCGTAGTTGGCTTCGGTTTGAAAACTGTCTTCAGAGCTAAATCCATTATGTACAAATCAATCAGCCCGACCATTTTGTGCACAACCTATACAGATGTTCGCACACTTTCGAATGATGTAAGGGCGTCTTCTTCTACGGCGCTTACTTGCAAACGGAGACAAGACAAGTCCACGTCCACAGAGGTGTGCAGGAGGCAATCTGGCTACATAATCAGACATCTCAGCTAACGCCCCAGCTCCACCACTCAGCAGCTGTGTGTCAGCTTTACTTGTCTGAACTTCAATCTCCTTATCTATCAAATGGAGATAATGAAATATCTCCCCAACCTGTGAGGATTATTTTAAGAATTGAATTTTAAAAGCATTTAACACAATGCTTGAAACATAGTAAGAACTCAATAAATGATAGCTATTATTAACTATCATAAATACATGTTTAAAAGAAAAATCATAAATATATAATCAACCACAGCTTAGCATATAAAATACCCATAAACTCCAAAGCCACACACCTGCTCATTTCTCTAAAGAAAGTAGGGGAATGTAACAGTTGATGTAGAGCCAGGAAGAGAAAAATGGCCTAAATTTGGAAGAGCACAGGCTGGTCGGACCAGACGACACTCAGACTATCAACAGCAGAGACTGGCCAGAGCCCGGGGGTGACACAGGGAAATGGGCTGGAGGAAGTCCGCACAGGCACGGAGACGGCTGAACGTGCATCACCTGTAGCCACGGCCCCCGTCTTCTTGTCACGAGTATCATGACCATAAAAATATAAAACTGTTACCAAAACATTCATATCAATACACATCACCTTTTTCACATTTTAATCAATGATGGTGCTGTCATCAGCTAATGTTTTATACGATGACCATTATCCACGTTTATTTAAAAAAAAAAAAAAGACAATAAGTAACCAAACTTTTCCCCAGATGAAAAAGCATCCCAAGCTCTAACACTCCAGTATTTCGCCACGGGAGACCATCCACTCCACTGCCGTGGGCACCCGCTCCCTGCCCTTGCTGAGCTTCTGGGCGGATACAGGCTGCCCGTGTGAGGCGGGACACCCCCCGCTCAGGAAAAGCCACGACGTGTAGCCTGAACGCCACGGTCACCTGACCCCAGTGCAGCTTCCGCAGCGTGGAGGGGCCTTGGGATCAGGCACAGGTTTTAGCACTTAGGAGCGAGGCGGGGAAGGCGCTGGGCAAGTCATCAGGCAAAAGCAAAATAAGTAAAACGAGGAGAATACAGGGGAATTTTCCTATACTAAGCTCATTTAATTTGAAGGATGCCTAGTTTAAAGGGTTTAAATCTCATTCTGAGATCATGCATTCTTTATAAGTACACACATACCCTTTTTTTAAATGAAATGCCGGCATTTGTTTGAAAAAATCTTTATCTGGTAAAACCAGAGGCTGGTAATACCATGATTTTAAAAATAAAGTATTATAGATGATCGAAACTACATTTTTAAATAATAAACTAATATTTGCCTAAAGAAAAAAATACACCACTGAAAGTTAGATTTGGAAATTTCAAAACCCGTCACCCCAAACAAAACCGAACCAGGCCGAGGACAGCACTTCTCCCGCGGGGTCCGCTTCAGGCCCAGCCTCTTACCTCTCTAACTGCTCTTTCAGACTCGCCCACGTATTTGTTCATTAATTCGGGTCCCTGCATGAAAAGAAAACGACTGTTCAGTTCCTTACAAATACAACCACATGTATGTCTTTCTATGAAGTAAAAATGTAGAGATAAGAGAGGGCAAAAAATAAAAGTCCGTTTTTAATTAGATTAGTTCCTGTAGCACGCTTCTTTTCACTAGGTGTTATTTGTGCATCAAAAATTAAAGCCATTCTCTGTTCCAAAACCTATGCCTCAACACAAAGGAAAGGCTGTGATTACGACGTCTCAGTCCTCATCTGTCACCCACGCACCCATGTTTTTACTATACGTCAGGCACGGTGCTAGGCGCCGAAGACGGGCCAGTCTAATCTAGAAGACCAGCAGAGGTAACACCCATGTGTTCCCAAGCTGAAGCAGGGGCTGGTTCTGAGTGGGTCCGCTTGTCAGTTTGTGATGAAGTCCACTAGATCAACAGCCCTCTCTGACGAGAAATGAGACCTCAGGGCTATTCCATGACTCTGCGACAAGCCCTGGAATCCGGGAAGTGACCTCGCAGTGTTTCCCTGAGCACTGCCAGGCTGCGTGCTGCCCTCAGGCCCTCCGCCATCACCTGACACAGCCAGGGGAGACAGACGGTCTGTACCTGTAGGGCCACACGCACTCTTCTCAGCCGCTCTCCTGGCCAGAGGCGACCACTCTCCTAGGGCAGTCTGAGGAGCACCAGTCAGAGTGTCACACTGTGACAATGGCCCTTGTCACCCTCCAGAGTATCTCCTCACTCAGCCTGTGTCTGAATCCCCCTTAGATATCTGTCGTGCAGCACTTCATCCAGTTGATGGAAAACCTCTTTTCCCTTCTTGTGCACCAAAGATGAAAGGTGTGGACTTCTCGTAATAAAATTCTATCAATTTTTAGTAAGCAGCAACCGACAGGAGAATCCCTATAAACGTGGTTGGTTTCCCAGTGATATGCTGCATATCAATGATGCAAAAATACACACTTTTTGACATTTAGCATTTCTGAATTTTAACATTTTTCTTTGCTAAATATCAAAAATATCATATACTATGTGAAAACCACTAGGCTTTTTTTTTTTTTTTTACCGCACACCTACCTACCTTCTCACATTACACAGTCATCACATCACAGTAAGTCATGGGATATTTTTTAAAATACCCGCTTCTAAGAACCACAGCTGTTCCCTTCAGCTACTGATACACAGTTAGTCCTACAATGCCACTGTCCTTCTCATCTGTGAATGTTCTCTCACTAGACTCGCTCTTCTTCCCAGCATCGGCTTCTCTTAACTCGTCCCCACATGACTCCGAATCCAACAGACGTGTATATATGCGTATGTGCGTGTAGAGATGCACACATACACAAACACACATATATGCACAAATATCTTATTTTGTTTTTATTTTTTATTTTTTGTAGGTGAGGCAACCCTTGGTGGACCTCACAGATTGCAAGGACTTTGTCAGCTTTCAACCCCTTATTTTTTATTTTTTACACCCACAGCACCTGGTCTTCCTAGGTGGTCGCCCATCCAAATACTAACCAGGCCCGACCCTGCTTAGCTTCCGAGATCAGACGGGATCGGGCACATTCAGGGTGGCGTGGCTGTAGACCACAAATACCTTATTTTGAACAAGATTCACGTTCTATCCCATGAAAATCATGGGTCCAGACATTAGAAGACATAATCAGAGAATGGCTTGAATATTTCCTCAACAATCTATATCAATTAAAAAAAAAAAAAAAAAACTGACTGACTGAAGCACATGTGCACACCCTAGCAGAATGTCAACTAATGTCACAAATTAAAATGGGCCACAGATATTTGGCTTCAGGTAAGACACCATTTTACAAAGATAATCACCATACAAAACGGCAAGTTCTAGGATAAAGACAGGCGATAGGTGACACAGACATGGGAAGGGACTCTTAGACACCAGGACACTCCTAAACAAAGTAACATTTTGGGTGAGACCTCAGCTGATTTATTCTGATCCCTCAAAAATACGAAATACATCAGGACCTGGGAAGAAATCAAAAAGGTCTCTGATGAGCCAAAATAGAGGTGCTATATGCGCTTTCATTGTAAAATGCTCTTAAGGGCTTTATCCAGAGGTCACTGACTTTTCAATTATGCACACGCCTAAGGAACTGGAGAAGAACTAAGAATTTAGTCCAGGTGCAGGGAGAATGTGACAATCAGTAAGGCCCTTAAGGTAGAGGCCAGGAAAGTCAAAAACAAGCTTCCGTTTTACCCTGTAGGCATCAGGTTCGGTCTCAGGGGAGTTAACTGCTAAGAGGAGTTTTATGCAAAGATGACTGTAGCCACAATATAAAAGATGACTTGAAGGAACATAGAAGACCAAAAATAGACCAGTTATCAAACTCTTAAAATAGGAAAGGTGAGAAATGATGAGGATTCAGGTCAAACAATGGGATGAAAATAAAAAGCCACAGAAACGATTTAAAAAGAGAAAATCAACTTAATTTGTTTGCTGTGAGTATCGAGATACAAAAATGAGAGAGAATAAGAAGGGCAGAATAACTCAAATTCTACTCAGTTCATGAAGGCAAAAAAGGATGCTCAATATAGTCAGTGTAGCAAGTCTCAGAAATATACAGCTCAAAGTATTTCATCACAAAAGATGAAAATTTAAAAAATTCTGTAATTACAAACGAAGGTGCTAACACTTATTGAACATTTACCACGTGCCATGAACTGTCCCAAGGACTTCACGTGTCTTAGTTCAGCTCTGTAAGATGTCAAAGTGCAGAATTACTATGATGACTTTCTATCTGTCAGCAAATTAAAGAGCCACACAAAATGAAAGGCAAGGAAGATTACAAACATCCAACACTTTCATCTTTTTGCTGACATACAGAGGCACTGACTAAACCATTCACTTTTTTCATTAAATGAATATTTATTAGGTGCCTGTAATGAGTTTGTGGCCTCATAGGAGAAATTAAACATATTCTTAAAACCATAGTGAGGAAAAAAATCACAACTCTACAGAGAATGTCACAAAGAGAAGCGAAAATAGAAAAAAGATTTCTTCCAGAAAAAGAATCGAGGCATAATCCTGAACAGCAACGAGATCACACCTGTGTTAGGTCACTCGGGACGAGTGAATCAGTACAGTGATGTCACTTCCCTGGGCATCACGCAACTGCCACTGCGGTGACTCACGCGCGTGGCTGCAGCGTGGGGAGGGACCACGCAGGCAGCTGAGCTGATTCCAGGATAAAGGCAGAATAATTCCAGAGTTCTAGAGAAAGCACGAGGCTAGACAGGAGGGCGCTAATAAATCAGAACAGAAAACCAGAAGCTACCAGAGAGAAAACCGTCAGGTGCAACAGAATGCAGAAAGGACATTGCTGAAATAATGAGTTTGACCACCAGAAAAGGTAACAGGAAGGCTAAATTAAAACAAGCTGCAGGCTACATTTGGCCCCAAGGCGTAGAGCAGGCCCTTGAATATTATCATTTCATTCAATGTCATTTCGTATAGCGTTGATAAGATGTCATAGGAACTGAACTCGTTTCTATCAATTAGCCTATGGTAAACCGTTTCATGCAATTTGAAATAGTTCATTTCTGCCAACAGGATTTAAAAATCATCAAAAATATCAATGACATGATTACCGCCTGAAAAACTTGGACTTCAAAAAATTAAGAAAATTGATCAAAATATTAAGGAAAAACACTGACACTTTAAAAAGCAATTTCAAAATATCTGGCGACATTTAAGATGCGTGTGCCCGATGACAAAAACTCCTACTTCTGGGTAGCTACGGCCCAGAGACGCTCTTTTACATACACAAACGCAAGGAGACAGGTGCGAGAAGGTTACTGAGGCACTGTTTACAACAACAAAAATTAAAACGCAAAAATGCTCATTTTCACAGTCCTGCCCTACAGGGCAGGACAAGGTCTGCCCGTTCACAAGGCATGATATAAAATCAAATAAACAAAGCATGTGATAAATGACACTGCTACCCAAGGGGACTGGGGACAGAGTTCGAAGGGAACAGTGAAACAAGAATGAGGGCCCACGCAATAAAGTAAGCTTTAGATAATGAGAAAGGGCTTTTGTTGGGAGGGAGTTGGTTAGAGAGGAGACAATGAGGAACAGGTAAGAAATGTTTATGCAGAATTTTATTCAGTTTAGGGTGGCTAGTTAGGCAAGAGTGGCCTGATAGCAATCAGAAAGGAAACTGCTGGTGACCCTGTGGTTCTTATTCTAATTACTATTATGCCAACTCTGTATTATTGTCGGTGTTCTTATAGCAGCTCTCTATAAAAGTCAAGGGTGTGACATAAACTAGTAATCCAGTGAGGACATCTCCTTAAGCAGCCAATATATTCGGTGCATTTATACTGCTTTCTACTTACCGGCTTTCCAGAAGGAAAGCAGAGAATCTGGAGAAATGATTACTGCTCTCCACAGACAGTGGTTCTAAAACAGACCACTTGAATATAAGTGTTGGGAAGGACAGGATTATGATTATTCCATGATCTCTGAGAAGACAATATCAATACAACTAGTAACAAAAAGATTTTATGTTTGAAATATGTGATGTAGGCAAACAGACTTTATATTTTGTTCAAAATGTGAAAATATGGCATACAGCCTCAACCAGTGAAGGATCATTCCACTAATACGTAGAGGTGGGTTACAGAGACCCGCGCATAAGAAACAATGCTTTCTCCAAAAACAAAACAGAATAGAAAAGCAAACAAAAAACCAACAGATTTGAAAATCTAACCTAAGAATTTAGCCCTGAGAAGGAAACCTGGACTGGAATAACGGAAGTGTGAGCAACAAGCTGGAGCCGTAGTAACGAAGGACCACAGGCCCTGAAGGACGAGCAGTTCTGCACAGAACTACGAGCTGGAAGTACCGCCTGGGTTGCAGGCCTGCGAGACGCAGCCCCGGAAGCTACGTGATGTTACACGGGTCCAGAACTCAACAAGAAGTCAAGGCAACATCATCGCCAAGCAAGGTGATTTGCAGTCCGAAGTTAAAATGGCCAAACATCGCTGAATTCTGGTATGAAGATTTGCAAAAGATTAAATTCCATTTCAATGATATACACTACGTTCTGGTCTAACACTAGTACAGAAGTTAAGGGATGCTAGGCTGTGCCGCTAAATATTTTTGTTCCATCTGAAGTCAAATACATATCTAATTCTTAAAAATGGAAGAAAGCAGCCATCAGAATCAGCAAATTTTATAAAATCTTGCAAAAGGCTTGATATTTATTATCCCCTTTACTGCTTACAACAGATACTCTTATTATCATAGCTTTACAGAAAAAAAAATTGAAATGAAAAAAGATTAATTTGCAGTCACATGGCTTACTAAATGGCAGAACTGGGATTTAAGACTCTTGACTGATAGTTCATTGCACCTATCAACGAAAGGAAATGCCCCACATGTTAGCCACGAGCGGGCAGAGGTGAAGCAGTGGGCTGGACAGTAAGCACTGCGTGAGCCACTCACGAACTGTCAGTGGACCGGCTGCAGGGGGCGTTCGGTCTCACCCGCACCCTCAGAACCCGAGGGCAACAACGACCCAAGAAGCTGAGTGAAATGCCAGAGTCCTGGGAAGGTTAAATGGCAGAAATGATGCTAAGAATGCAGGGTTCTGGTTCCCAGACCACCAGATTTTCTAAAAACTATGATGTCCTCTGTTTTCCCCAAGTCCTTAGGCAAATAAAAAAAGGAAACATTTCCTTAAGATTTTATACAGTACTGCAATTCGAATCCAAAGTATGGTGGAGACATATCGAGTGGCATGGGCAAAGTCTAATTTTCAATAACTGGCTGCTAGCACGGGTTAGTTTTAAAGTAAGAATTTCACTGATAACCATTTTAAACGAGACTATTTATAGCTAAGGGCTGGGTACATACAGCATAGTCTGTGAGTGCCAAATTCACTCATAAGTCATTAAACTCTTTCAAACAGTAATACATAGTACAGATCAGGTTGATGAGACTAGATAAGGGTATTTCTTTTCCCATCATACTCACCGAATGACTGCGGTGTGCCAGGCCCGCCACACTTCACCTGCTTAGAGAACACGTGTTTCACTGATAAGGGCGAGCAAGAAAAACTACCGAAAGGAAGTTCAGCCCCCAAAATTGGCTGAGTTGGGGGTAGAGTGATTTTAAATGTTCCCAAGGCTGAGATCAAGTGTTTGAATTTACAAAACAACAAAAATAACAAATACATGTAAAAACATTCATCTAGTCTCTCCGTCTAACGAGAACTAAACCTGACTTATCTTTTACTGTGTTTCATTATTTTACACCATATCCATCACAAATTCAAGGATAATATTTACACTTCATGCTCTTGCAATTTTGCCCCTTTAATCACTACTGGGGTTTTTTCCAGTCTTCCCACGGGCTTTTTAAAAGTGTCTGACACCTGCCTGTTGCTTTTGGCTATTACAATTCAAATCAAGTTTTTATAAGTTCTAAAATGTCTAGGGAAGGCAAGTTAACCCAAGTGTTAACTATGGTTAAATGTTATGGAATATGCTCGTAAAAACCCAAACTCACATGAGATAGAATTACATATGTGTAATGTGAGTAAAGGATCTTGAAAGTTAATAAAAAGAACAGCATCGGCACACACAGAAGGCGATTTTGGGAAAACACTTCAAAGAGTCTGCAAACAGGCATTAAGGACTAGGCAAGAAATGCCTCGGGCAAGTAAAAACCCTAAAAAGCAAGAGGGCTGGCAGGGAAGGAAGAGAATTCAAGCTGTTCCTCTCCACAAGTATAATACAAACCTTCCCACAAGTCATTCACTCAGGAAAAAAAAATGACATTTCTTCCGAACTGACAGTGTGGGCACCAAGCTGACCACGGCTAGGCTGGCGCTCAAGTGCACACGTGCACACGCTCACAAAGACCCCTCAGCACGTTATCAGTGACCACTCTCGTCACTCTATCTCCTTTTACCAGCTACCACGCAGAATCTTAAACACTGGCTCTCAACTTCCACACTTTCTTCTCTAGAAGTGATCATTCTCTCGAGCTACAAACCCATTTTAACAAAAGCCTTTTGGGCCTAGCTGCCATATTGTTGTTCTAGGGCATTTCAAACTCCACACGTCTAAATCTCAGTGAGTATCTGCTCTCCCACCTCCAACCAGCTTCTCCTCCTCACCTTCTAACTCTTTCCAGAATCAGGGTATTTCTCCCTACTAGTCATTGAAAGTAAAAATTTTAGGTCTATGGCCATGCCACCCTGAACAAGCCTGATCCCATTTGATCTCAGAAGCTAAGTAGAGTCGGGCCTGGTTAGTACTTGGATGGGAGAGCACCTAGGAAGACCAGGTGCTACAGGCGTAAAAAATAAAAAATAAGGGATTGTAAGCTGACAAGGTCCTTGCAATCTGTGAGGTCAACCAAGGGTTGCCTCGCCTGAAAAAAAAAAAAAAGATTCTCAATGTTACCCATTTCATTATATCATGTGTTTAATCATGTGTCTCTCTCACTAAATTATGAGGAGCCCATCTAATGCCTCTTTGCTTACCAGGTGTAGTGCCTGACACACAGAGGGCTTAATATATAATAGTAAGTTATTTTTGCAATTGTAAGACATTTATAAATATTTTTAAAGTGTTACAGACATAAAATTATAATATTTAATTCAACTCTAATTAGGTTCTATTAAAAAGAGATTTAAAAAAAGGAAAAAATAATCTCAGCTGGAATCATGAATATAAATTAAACTGAACCAATAATAAAATCATCTTCTCTATTAAGTAAACTTCCTTGAAGTCTAAGAGTGTTCTTCTCTCTCTAGATCTTTTCAGATTCCAAGTGCTAACGGTTCTGTTACCAGAGTTCATATTACTATCATTTTTCCTTTTAGCCAAATGTTATAGAATATTTGCTTGTCAAGACATCTTTTTTATACAGCAAGCCCAACTCAAAAAAGAAAGTATTAACACACATCTTTAACATGTCAGTTTGTACAGTGTGCAAATAATGCCAAATTTAAACAAATCCAATCTAACTTCTACATAACTTTGTGATACTGACAATAGCACATGACTATACTATTTGTCCTAAAAATAACAGATTACTATTAGCTATCATCTAATAGCCATTCAAACAGTGATACGACAAAGTATAAGTCTTTGTTTAGTATTGATGCAAATAACTGCCAATTTAAGAGTATGGGGCACATAAGACAGCGTTATTTGGAGAAGTTGAGGAAACTTTTAAAGTTAAAAAATAAAAACCCTAAAGGAAATTAAACAGAAACTCCAAAGGTCTCAAACTCTAGATGAGCCCATGTGGCAATAAACCTATAGGAGAATGAAGAGTTAAGGTCCACGAAAGGCATGAAGCTCGACACAGTTCCTGGTGAGACTGTAAATTAGAAGCTGTACCCAAGGTAGAAGAAAAAATCACCAAAACCGAAAAAGAAAGTATTCTTTGTAAAGTTGGGGGGTTTGGGTCGGGGGCCAGCACCAACACACCCGTGTGCAGGCTTCAGCTGAAAACGCTGTGATGCGGACAGGCTGAGGGCGGCCCCGGCCCGGGCTCCCCAGCCAGCTTCCCTCGGGGCTGTTCTCACTAACGTCCCATGATCGCTGCGAACAGGAGGGTGAAGAAGAGGAAAGACGGCCTCCTCCAAGGTCTCCTCCGACGTGCTCGCCCCGGGAGTCGGCGACCTCCCCGGCCCTCCCCCCCCCCTGCACCCCACTCGCACGGACTGTGCAGCGCACAGCCGAGCTGGTCTCTCTAACCTCAGTGACAGCCACCGAACGTCTGCGATGTGCCGGGGACTGGGATACTGACTTTAAAACTCTTTTATTTAATAGACTCTTTTGGGGGTAAAGTTTAAGATTTACGGAAGAACTGAGCCGACAGTACGAAGAGTTCCCATATACCCGCCCCTGCCTCCGCCGCACGCTGTTTCCCCTATTAACAACATCACGTATCAGCGTGGCGCATTCGATACAATTAATGAACCAATACGGATGCGTTATTATTAGCTAAACTTCAGAGTTGATTCAAGTTTCCTTACTTTTTACCCTAATGTCCTTTGGCTGTTCCAGGATCTTGTCCAAGAAATCCTAACATTGTATTTAGCTGTCACGTCTCCTTGGGCCCCGCCTGGCTGTGAGTTTCTCAGACTTTCCTTGTTTCTGATGACCTTGACAGTTTCGGGAGTGCTGCCTCAGGTATTGTATCGATTGTCTTTCAACCTGGGCTTGCCTGATATTCTTCTCACGGTTAGACACAAATGATGAGTATTTGAGAGGAAGACGACAGAGGTGCCACTCTCGTCACATCCTAAAGGACAATCACCGTGACTAACTGCGGAAGCTGTTAACCTCACCGATGGTGTGCTGGGTTCCTCCCGGATAAGCAGCTCCTGCCCTCCCGTCTCCACAAGGAGCTCAGCAAACCGCAGCCGTAACTACACACAGCCCGCTCCTCGGGAGAGGGGCAATTCCGCCCTCCGAAGCTTTTTCACTAACCTTTTTAACATCATCCCCTCAAAAAGCCTATACGGATGAAAAACTGAGACTTAGAGAACCTGTTTAAGGTCACAGAGCTCAAATGTCCTAGGGTTAGGAATCAAACCAAAGCCATCGGAACCCTCGCTTAGTGCCCCGTCACTGTAACACACTCAATCTCAAGGGCACAAGTCATACACTAACAGGTAAATTTCAAGCTCCACATCAATCAACCACTAGTCTTTTTCCATGCACTTCTATTTCATTCTTTAGGTTCTTGTTTCTTTAGCAGTGATTACGCTTTCTTATTAACTCAACCGAATTCCACTCCAAAGCCATGTTATTCTTCTGTTTTCTCTGTCCTAGTGAAACAAAATTATTTTTAAATTGGGTCCTAGAGACATCTATCTTTCCACTTCCTTGAACCTGCCTGAACTACCTCCTCCAGTAACTCAGGTGTAATTAATGAAAAAAAGCACAGGACACTAATTAAAAAAAAAAAAAAAAAAGAAAAAAGAAAAAGGAAAAGGAAAATGAGGATCATGTAATACAAGTAGTTTAGAGCTCAGGCTCTAGAGCCAAAGTCCTGAGGTCAGATGTCAGTTCTATCACCACCACTGTGACCCTGAAAAAGTCACTTCACTTTCTTAAGCATCATTATCCTTATCTATAACCCAAGAAACCAACCTTAAAGCATTCTGGATATAAAAGAGGTTATCTATGCAGTTTTCCATGCATATCTGCAAAATGAAGGCTCTATGATTTATAGCCTAGCCTACATAATTTTAAAGCCAAAAGCTTAAAGATGAACTTGGAGCTTACCAAGTTCAGATTATCTTGTACCTTTGATAACAGAATTATAGGGGCTCTAGTTCAATGAAGAAGAGTAATTACTTTAAATTGTGCACTGCCTTAAAGAAAATACAGGTTTTCCTGAAATGGGATGTAGTTTGTACAATTCCTCTCTGAGACAGGTATCAGAAAAAAACGTTCCCCCAAAGTCAAGGACACACTGAGCCATTACACTTCTGTACTCACCAAGACAGCTAATAAAAGACTTGCTGAAAATCCCTGTCAGAGGCCTGACCACCCTTCTTTCAGAATCAGTAACAGTTGTTCATAAAGTACAGCAGCCCAGTCTATTGGGGTAATTAATCTACCGTAGCACTCCAGACAAAAGCAAGAGAGAAGCAGAGAGGAAATTTCAACTGGAAAATATTTTGACGTAATTGACCCAGATGACAAACTAAACTTAAGCGTATGTCAAGTGCTACAGTCTGCACAGAAATACACACAGATGCCAAAGGATATTGAGAGCCCACGCAAGCCAAGGTGAAGTTATAACTGAGTAGAGTGTATTCCTTTTAATCACTGTTTAGAAAAGATGCACAGAGGAAGCTAACGAGATTCTTCATAAACTCAAAGAAAGAAATGTTTAAAAGTTATTCAAGTTTTTATCTTGGGAATGAAAGGTAATTACCCGTGAGAAGTGCGAGAGAGGAGGATCTCCTTCAATATATCTAAAATATTTGTGTTTCCTAACAAGCTAGAAAATTCCTGTGTCTGACTACTTCTTTTTGATCACTTTCAAAATATGTAAGACTTTATTTCAAAAAGCTCAAACTTAATTATAACACTGAAAACCCTTAGAAAACAAACATACGTGTTGGGACCAAAAGGCAACTTTTTCTTCATAGAAAGATAAAACTAGAAAGAATACAATATGAATTTCCCATTTCTTTGACTTCATCTCCTCATACGTAAGTAAATGGCAAAGGTACTTAACTCTTCTCACAAGCATCAATCAGACTAAGATGAAAGGACCAATGAAAATGCAAAGAAAAGCAAATTATTTTTTCATGTTCCCAGTTTCTGAAAAATTTTAAACATAGGAAAATTGGAAGAATAGTAAAATGAACACCCATTGTTCATTAAGAAAATCTTCCACCAAAATTCAAAAATACTGCGAAATTACACTAAATTCTACACTAAA
The DNA here is from genome assembly GCA_028627145.1 of Eidolon dupreanum. Lineage (NCBI taxonomy): Eukaryota > Metazoa > Chordata > Mammalia > Chiroptera > Pteropodidae > Eidolon > Eidolon dupreanum. Next base: position 2,524,013 of record CM053512.1, on the reverse strand, counting down.
AAAATCCACATTAAATAAAAATTAGTAAGAGACGTAGTAATCTCTAAGCAAGTATAAACTCAATGTAAGAAAATTTAACATCACTTTTGTGTGCATGACCTAAAAGAGTTGAAAATTTAATTAAAAACTCAAATAAGTTAACACATGGTTGGTTATTTTACATGAACAGTGTCCAAGATAAACCTTTCAAAGAGCCTTTTTTTAAAAAATCATTTTCTCACAACGAAAAGACAAAAGTGAAGCTTTCTAAAGTTATAAAAGGTTTCATATTCAAAATGATAAATATATTTCTAAGTAATCCGAAGACAAGCCAAAAGCAGTCCTGGTAGCATCTGGAACTACTGTCTTGGGTCACAAAAGAGCGAGGTGCTAGGTTGTAGGAAAATATATGTGCTCTTCCCTGAGATCCAAATGTGAATGACTGCGAGGTAAGTCCTTGTCAAAGACAGTTCAGATTTCCAGTAGACAGAAGAAATTCAAAGACTATCATATGCAATTGCGGAGTTACACATGAGGTAGCACAGAAAAACGGGGTAGGCACAGAAAAGAGAGTGAAAAATACCATTAAAATGGCCATGTCTGTTACCGCGTGGCAAAGAGAAATCAAGATGTCTCTGGAAATTTCCAAGTCGTTTCATTACTCCAACCTTTAAAACTGTGACTGTGATTCAACATAACTGATCATAGCGAGCATGCCACCCCCAAAAATCTTCACTATGCAACATCTACCACAAGATAATCAAAAATGCACAAACAGAAGTGACTGTGAAGATACTGATGCCTAAAAAGTAAACATCTAAACATCACCCCACGAACATTTTAAGCAAAAAATTGACTCTGCTCTGAAACGTTTTATGCTTTCAAACTGCCAAGGATTTCAATGCTCTAAGATAGAAAATGTATTTTGTTATAAAAATAAAATAAAAAAGTCTGTGGTAATGTCAAAACAGATAATCCCATTCCTTTTCTGAAATGAATTTGGTATTTAACATATTTAATCTATATTTTTGTGGTAAAGTCCACAGAAATGGATTTAAGGTTTTATGTATATGAACTTAGTAACTGGATATATAATCATGTTCCATAAAATGACAAAATTAATATCTGGTCCTAAGGTAAATAAATGTAAAACTACATATAAATTAAGATTATCCCAAGTAATAAGGCAGGGTAGCAGACAAATAAAATGTGTGTGCTTCAGAATAAACAATTGTACATATATTCTCTGACTGAAAAAACTGTTTTTAAGGAATGCAGTTTTACTATAAAGTATCTGATTTCTTTGAAAGTTCTATGTATGTAAATATTAAATTCACAATCATATTTATAATTAAGTCTTGGTTAAGCAAATGTGATGAGTGCACTTTAAAAACATAGACACTAAAGAAGATTGGTTTCTATGAAGAAACTAAAGAAAGCAGTCTTCTACTCTCCACCCCGACTTGCTGATGACACACACTAAGTCACCTATTGCTCATCTCTGCATATCATTTCGCCATCAACCTCAAGCAAAAATCAGCTTCTGCATAAGATGCTTTTCACGTTCCCGAGTGCAGGAATCAGAGGCCGGGGGCCCGGGGCGCTGAAGGGGAGGAGCAGGTGGAAACGTGACCTTTATGGCCGTACCTTTATGGCTAGGAAGTTCAGCCCGCTCTCGGTGGCCAGAGCCTTGGCGATCATGGTTTTCGAGCAGCCAGGAGGCCCGTACAGAAGAACTCCTTTGGGTGGCTGAACACCCATTCGGGTGAAAGATTCGGGATGTTTCAAGGGCCATTCCACAGCCTGTTTCAATTTCAGTTTGATATTTTCCAGGCCTCCTATATCTGACCAGGATACCTGCAAAACAGAACATTTTCTAAATGTAAGTTTGCTCGGACAAACAGAGGACTTAAAAGAAAAAATCAACAAAAGAAGTGCAAGAGAGGGAGCAGAACCATTTACGAATCAAGAAGATACTAAAAAGAAATTCTGATAATATCAAAAAGTAAATTAAGAGTACATAAAATGTGAGCTGCGTATCACAGAAATACTAAAAAAGACTAAGAAAATGTTTCTGCTTGCAAGTCTCATATAAACAACTGTTTAAATGATTGAACATACCATTAAGTCTACCTTCTCTTCTAGGTGGCTTTAAAAATTAGGTTTCATCTGTCCAAAAATGGTTTGAATCAGTGATCCAAGGTCTCATCTATTTATCTCATTTCTCATATTCCTTTTTTAATAAAATTACTTCCAAATATATTTCTGTAGGTCCTTATGTAACATGTAACCTTTTGTATCTTTGGCATACTAATGAAGTATTCTCAAAATTCTGTTCCTTTTTCTCAACTAAGAAATACCCCCCAAAGATAGTTCTGATTACTTAACAAATACGCATTAGGAATTGCACACCAGATAATGTGCATAAGAAACAGAAGAATAAGACATAAGTACAGACTTTAAAGAACAGCCGCGAGTAATAGGCACATATCACTCAGGACAATGGATCACCACAGGACAATGGAAGGATACTAACTAAGCACAGTGAGAAAGAAACAGAGAGGGCCTTCAGTGGTTCCCTGGAAGGAAAGGTCCTGCCAGCTGCAAGGTAGTCCCTGACCCACGGATGAGATCTGGAAACATGAAAACAGGGAAATAGGCAGAGGCCAAAACAATCGCCGAAGGCTCAGGAGGAAGTATAAAGAGGATGAGAGGAAAAAAAGATCTGAGAGAAATAAAAAAAGAAAAGTAAGTTGAAGCCACCTAGGGGAAGACCCTGAAGACGAGAGGAAGAAGTTCAAGAATCTCTTTGTTCACAGCAAGAAGTCATGGAAGGTTTAAACCTAGAAGGCAGTACGATCTGACCATGGCTCAGGAAGGCTTCTCGGGCAAGGCTCACTAGAGGACAACACGGGGAGACCAGTTAAGGAGATATCACAAACATCCTTATAAATAAAAACACGACCCTGAACTAGGGCGACCACATGCTGATGGTGAAAACACACCAGAGAAATTCTGCAAGCCTCCAGGCGAGAGTTTGAGGGTAGTACGGGGAGATTTTGTTGTTTTTGTCCACAGAACCAGAAGAATGCTATTTTATCAACCATAATCTCACGATTAATTTAGTTTTCCTAAATTGCTTTCTTGGGACTTATTTTAAAAAGTAAGATTACTAGATTAAAAGGAATGGGCGTTTTTGGGTCTCTTGCGCATAATGCCAGTCTGCAACCTCAACCACTTCACCTAGTTTATGCCGCGAGTGAGATGTGCGTTTCCCTGCAGCGTCATCAGCTTTGTGTTTTGACCTTTTTTTCTGATTTCCCCAACAAAATTCAAATTAAACCTGAGATCCGTGTAAATGAGCGTATGGCCCTAAAAACATCCAGGTGTCATCAGCAGGGTCAAAGTGACATTTGCCACAGAAGGCGACTATTATTGGTAAAACCAGCTCGAGGGCAGACGTGTGGCAGAGCCATCCACCCTGATGGGTGGTTCCGCTTGTGTTCTCTGGCCTCTGAACTTTTCTTTGTCCTTTGATTCTGTAATTTAATTTTGAAATGTTTCACACATATATAAATGTTGGAAGATCAGTACAGTAAGAATATATATACTCTTTGCCAAAATTCATCAGTTTTTAATATTTGCCACATTTGCTTTACTGCATGCTCTCGCTCTCTACACATGCACACACGCAAAGCGCAAACACAAAAACACAGGCTTTATCAATTTTTAAACTTTCTGTTGAAACTTTTTAACGTAGACTGCGGATAAGACACACTTCTAAGTATTTTAGCATACCTCTCAAAAATAAACATTCCAGAAAGAGGGTTTTAAGGAGGTAGAAAGATCAGAAAGTATTGAGAATTAAGAAGAAACGGCAGTGGATTGGGCAACAAGGTCACTGAATAAAGTGGCTCACTTAGACCAGCTTTGTTTGTGTATCTTTTAGCAGTGGGACACACACACGTGCTTTTCTTAGAGGTTAGTGCAGAGCTACACGCTTCGTAATCAATGACATTCAAATACATTCAATTCTATGCCTATAAACAGCTAGGGAGGATGTTTTCCTCAGGTTTGTGTGAACTTAAATAACCTGGAGATATAACCTGGAACTCTTCAATATGATAAAACCTTATACATACAAATGTCTTTTGTTGTTAATTAGTCCTTTAAAAAGTCTTTAAAAAGAGTGCATCCTAAGAGCAACGGAGAGCAATCTGACCAGGGAAACGGTACAGGTGGACGTCTGGAGGATCACTCGGGCCCCTGGGTGCAGTGGGGATTAGAATTGGGGGAGTGGGGGGCTCAGCTCCCACGGGAATGGAGCTCGGAGATGGCAGTTATCTGCACTAAAGTAGCAGCAGTGAGGCTAATAGAGGAAAAAAAGATAAGACCTCTATTAAACTATATTAAAACTCTTATTAAACTATATTAAATCAGGCAAATAAAAGAGCCTTGATAATGAGTTTGATTTGAAGAGGTGGTGAAAAAGAAAATGGAATCAAGGCTAACAGCCAGAATTCAGACCTTGGGCAGCTGTGTAATCAAGTTGCCTTGAGAAAAAAAAAAAAGAACATGTTTGGAAATTAAAGAATTCGTCTCCAATTATTGCACTATGGTTGAAATTTATGAGTGAAATAAATCCAATGAACCTTAAGAAATGTCTTCTGTGTGCTTGACTTGTCTTAGGGACTGTAGGGTCACAAAGATGAGTGAGATAATGGCCTCAAAATTTTGTAATCTAGAGAGGAATGAGAAAAGTATCCTGAAAGATATGGTCTCTATCATCACACAAATTAATAGAAAAACTACTGAAGAAATAGAGCTGTACAGTTCTCAAACCTTGAGATGGTGAGGACACGGATGTGGAAATTGTTGCACATACGCAAGACCTATGTTAAGGTGTTAGACTGAAAATAACAGCAATTCTCAACTCACAGTTACGAAGATAACGGACATATAGTAAGTACAGCCTGTAAGGATGATCCAAGAATTACGTTTTCCCAATACTGAAAAGTAACTATTGTTAATATGTTGGTGTAATACCGTCTAGTCCTCCAAATACACACGTGTGTGTGTGAGTGTGTTTTGAGATTGTAATGTATTCACGATGTTATTTTCTGCTTTTTTAAAACTTCATACATATTTTGATATACATCTTCCAGTTACTGTATGACTTTGGGCAATTCATCTCTCTCAGCTTCTTTCTCATCTGTATGTAATACGGAGAGAATGGAACCTTTGCTCTCAGGATTATTTTAAGAATTAAACAGAATACTATATATTAAATCAACTGCACTTTGGTACACTGTTAACTATTTAATACTAGGTATTATGTTATCTGAAGGTCTGAAAGATTATTATAATATATTCTGAAAAACTAGTGATATAAGATAAAGATCAAGCCATTACATTTCATTTGTAGTTTCAGGAGCAATATTTATCTACTATAACTTTTCTATTCTTTTACTTTTTGTCTAATCACTACTTTTCTTATTAAATTAAAAGCAAACCAGTTTTGCATTTTAATTTAGCACTTGAATGCCAAATAAATGTCTTTCTACAGCTAAGATGTCCATTCCAAAATGGAGATAAGTCGGCCTAAAGAGCTCATGATTGCTTGGGAGTCTCGAAGCACAGAGAGTCATGGGAAAAGTTAGCCTATAAGGAGAATAAACACCAGCATGAAATCAAAACACCCTACAACAGGAATTCAAAAACCAGTTGGTTCACCATTCCAGGTTCAGTCAGTATTTCATCTTTCAACGCCTCTCATCTTTCAACAAATACTATTTTATGCTCTTACATTTTTTAAAAAATTCGACAACTCTCTCTTTTTAATAAGTTACACTGTATCATAACTGCCAGAAAATTATTCCTACAATCTCACCTAAATCACTCCGATAATAGTTGGGTCCTTTCTTTCTTATTCCATCCTAATGAAAACAGTGAACAGCTGCTCACATATGGCTTTATAACTCTTTGATTAGTAATAAAGTTAGAAGTGAAGGAACAGCTGTCAAACAAGCACTGACAGAGCAGTGAGATAAAGCTCCCAAGGGAAATCCCCGCCCTGCCCCCCCCCCCCACCACCACTAACATCTTATAGGACTTTCTGGACAAGCATCCAATCACATACAAACGAAATAAAGCAAACAAATAAAAACTCAGCCCAAACTACGCATCCATAGAATCCAAAAGACCTGATGATCAGGCTTAAAAAAAAAAAGAAAACTTTTATGGAACAGTTCCAAGGGGACACAATAAAAATTAATAAATGGGACTGCAGACACGAGGAGAAGAACAACGAGAGAGGACTTCGGCAGCTCCAGAGGGACTGACTGTCTCTCCGTCCGTGAGTCAGGACCCTCTTGTTTGCTAGGTGCCAAGTGTTACACTGCCAGGGACAAAAGTTCTTTTGAAAGTGTTATTTTCATAGAAAATAAAATGTGACAAAGAGTTCTTTTCATTTTGTTTTCTCTTGCTAACAAGTCCCAACATAAGGACAAGAAGCCGGGCAGTAGCAAGTGGGCTGGCACCTGTTCCAAATTCTCTGCTGGGTCATACACTAGCTTTTTAAATAAATGTTTGACATTTATTTTGAAATCATAAACTTACTAAAATACTATATAACGCAGAAAGAAATAAGCTGAGAAACCCCAAACTCCAAGATCCAAACTGGAAATCAACAGATTTCCAGATATGCTTCTTTAACGGAGATAAAGCAAAATTAGGAAGGAGTAAGTGTTGAAAATGTGTTCTCGATCTAAGTAAAAATAAGCGAAAGCCTTTAGCTATATATAGTGAAAAGACAATGAATATTCTCCTCCATACTTTAAAAATATTCTATAGAGAATTTTTTTTTTCTTTTTTTAAAGTCGAAGTTCCGGTTCTACTATGGCACCATAAACCATCTACAGCCTGGATCTCCCCCCCCCACACACACACCTCCCCCTATAGATTAAAAATAACAACATCAAACAAAATACAAATCCCAACTACATGAGGACTCTGAAAAGAAAAGCAGGTGGATCGTGAGGCAGGTAAAAACACGGAGCAGTGCCCTGCATGGCGGTGGGAGGCTGAGGATCCTGTGTTAATCCTTTGTCCTTGCTCTCGACTCAGCTTTTCCTGCTTCACTTGCACTTTGCACAATCAAGCTTAGGCTCTCACAGGTAAGAGCACACGGAGCTAACAAGGCAGATGAGAAAGACTAGAAGAAACTACACGGTAACTTTGCCACTAACTGCAGACAGCCACAGATCTGGGTGATCCTGTCATTCTTTAATAAGTGACTTTTAGAACCTCGATGAAATTACACAGACTATGGGAGCCACATGCTCCTAGAACTCCCAATGCCTAAGGGAAAACATTAAGATAAAGAAGGAACTATTTAAGTTAAAAAAAAAAATGCAGATATTCCAAACAACATGGAAAACATGATCAAGTTAAAGACAAATATTTTAACCAAATTACAAACTGTATGGATTCTATAGTCAGTTTAATGATTATGTTGGAAACTGAGTTTAATTTCTAAAGTATCACTACATTACTACACTTTAATGCTTACTCTGACTTGTCCTCAGAGAGCTGGCTATGTATGAAGTCAAAGCTTATAAACACAATAAATATCTAAATAAGCCTCCCTTATATCACAAAAATTTATAGCTTAATTCAACTTTTAAATGGTTAACCATGTCCAAAACGAGCTTTTAAAATACTACCTGCTTTTGTCAGATGAACAAGTCCAGAAAAAAAAATCTCATCAAAAATGAAAACTTCAAACAAGAAAAAAATAAAAACTCACATCAAAATGATATTGTTTCGCCCAGAAAATTCTTCATATATCTCATGAAAACATTTTATATTTTCTCTAATTTACCAAATCCCTTGAATAATTTAACTGTCATCAGTAGAAAATGCTTTGATTACTTAAGGAAACTGCTTAGTAACCCCTGTTGCTTTTACTAAGGCATAGCGGAACTGGGAAAAGATAAAAGAATGCAGATGAAGGAAGTAAAAAAATATAAGAACAGAGGAAAGAGACAGGAACTCCTACGGATTGGCCCCCAAGCCCAGGTGCGAAAGAAGCAACAATTTTCTCAAGTAAATTTTAAATCAACCATAGGTAATATGTGACCAAAGGCCCCCAAACTGAAATAAATTATATACAAGGGCCAGAAAAAAATGTTTCAAATAGCGAAAAGTTTAAAATGAGTCTCGGTCTGATTACCCTTTGGGATTCTGTGGTGTGAGGGAACAGCGAGCACATGGAAGGGCTCTGTCACACAGACGCGCCACCAGGGCCTCCCGACACAGTGCCCAAGCATTTCAAGAGCGCGCTGTTCGGCAGAGGGACGAATCAATGGGCAGACGCATGTTTCTCTGTATTACCTTAAAAATAAAGCAGCAGCAGGGCAGAAATGGCAGGAGGACAGGCTGGTAGCGGGTGAGATGGGAAAACTAGGGGAATTAGGGAGTTAGAAATCAAGCAGCTTATGTTGACACAACTAGTAAAAAGTGCTGCCAATACGTCAAAGTGTACAAAGGCACACCCATGCCTTGCCTGACATTTTCCAGCCCAGATCTGTCCAAGTAGCTGGGTCCCCAAGACCAGCCTCAGGCTGTATGATTCCCTAGAAGGGCTCCCTGGATTCAGAAGCTATTATACTCATGGTTATGATTTATTACAGGACACGGATCAAAAGCATACAGATCAGAATCAGCAAAGGGAAAAGGCACATGGGTGACGCCCTGAGAGACCAGGCACGAGCCTCAGGTGTCCTCTCCCAGGGGAGTCAGATGGGAACATGCTTGTTTCTCCCCAAAGTGACACCTGAGAAAGGCGGACAGATAATAACATTAAAAACAACTTACAATTCTCTAGAACTCCTATGCTATGCGTCTGTAGCCCTGGTCATTAGGGGAAGCTTTATCTCAGGCTTTTAAACGTATCTTTAAGTTTCTCTTGGTCTTACAGAGGTGTTCTCAGGCTTCAGCTAAATTTTCAGATTACACTTCATCACTCTACCCCACTTTTTCCACTTTCGCACCAAACTTAGAGCATTAGTCTATTAGGTCAAACCCCAAAAGCTCATTCTTAATACACTTAAAAAAAAAAAAAAAAAAGCGGCCTACAGGAAAAAACTGCAAAGCATTTCTCTGCAGAGTACATGAAATTCTGACATAGCAATTTTAACATGGGACACTGGAGCATGTCCAACTGTCTATCAACTAATGAATGGGTAAATCAAACGTGCTATATCCATATGATGGAATATTATTTGGCAATAAAAAGGAATGAAGTACCGACACATGACACAACATGGATGAAACTTAAAAATTTTATGGTAAGTAAAAAAAACCAGTCACGAGAACCACATATTCTGCTTCCATTTATACAAAATGTCTAGAATAGGGAGAGATCTGTCAAAAAACTATTTGTGGGAAAAAACCACAATGAACCAAGATGCCTCACAAAATGTTCATGCAGTCATTTGACACATTTTTATTTCGTTGTTACTACATGCCAAGCAGAGGGGACACAAAGGTGAACCGGACAAGAGGTCCACAAGGCACACGTTCTTTGTGGACCTGTGCATTAGAGATCACATTACAAGATCGCTGGCAGCTGACGGGCCAGAAAACGACTTTTCCGGCAGAGGAGAGGACGACATGGGCGGGAATACGGGACGGTTCAACAAGACCGGAGCACAACGTGAGGTGGCTCGGGGGGGCACGCGCCAGCTCAGCGACACCACGAGCTCAGACCTCACCCCGGAGATGATCGGCAGGCGGTTCTGCCAACGGCTTTTCAGCCAGATTAGTAATTTCCGCTGGAAAAATTACAAAGTACCGAGACAAAAGGACTAAAGAGTGAGATGAGACGAGTGTGCAATCAGTCCATCCCCGCGTAAAGGGGCTGAGGAAGCGCAGTGCCACGCGAGGACCACACTCACCCCACGACGATCTCCCTCAGAACAAGCGACAACCTGGGTTCCGCAACGCTCAGGTTTCACGGAGTACTGATCGACTGTGCGCCCAGCTGCGGCATTACTCATAAGCCTTCGACGTTACTTACAAGTTCAAAAGAAGATACCCATCAGGAACTGCAAATTAAGAGTCTGCCATTTATAATCTGAAAGGAAGTGTGTTTGCTTTCAGCAAAGTTAACCAGGATCAGAGCTGAGAACAGATGATTGTTGCACTAACTGTTCTATCTTTCTCATTTCTCCTCCTATAGAAAGAAGCCTGAGAAAAGGCAGGCATAAAAAGAAAAGTGGAATGAAAGAGTTAAACTTCTAACATGTTTAATAAGTTTCAAACTACAATCTTGATTTTGGCACACAGTATTTCCTGGTTAAAAGTAATCTACTTTCCCAAATGTGCTTTCCTGTTCAATTGTTATTATACTTAAAACTATAAAAATGTACAAGAGAAGTTGGCAGGGAAAGCTGGGATCTTGGGAGTGATAGAAGACACTCTTCTGTCTAGACAACAAGCAGCAAAATCAAAAGAAACCAAGTTCGAAAGCCCTGCCAAGAACCAACATGGAATTAATAGAACTTCCACAGGTTGTACTATCTATTCCAAAAAAAGCAATCTGTTATTTAGGAAAGCTTCGCAGAAATTCTCAATCCTTTGAGTCCATAAAAAATCAAGGAAATAGAACACGGTACTGTTTTTAAAATACAGAAATAAATAAACTCCTTCTAATTATCCTGAGGGTGCATGAGGAATGAATTGTAATTATGGACAATTAAACTATTTAACTCAAATCTCTGCACAAGAAAAGTAATGCTAATGAGCTCATCTTATGAAATGCAACTGGTTTGTCACATTCTTATGTTCTAGTCTCATCTCAAAAGGTGCAATACATCAGTAAATTTTGAATATATGATTAATGAAACAGACAGCCTTTTCATCATTAATATAATGAAGTCTATTGCTTTCTAAAATGGGAGTAAACGAGGAATGTTTGTTTAACTAACGACATTTGGTGCACAGGCAATGTGGCTACCTGCAAGTTTAAGCTGAACCCAAGTTTATAAAGGGGTTTGGGGCCATACAGTCTAGAGGCGCTGAGTACAGTTCGCATGACAAAAGTGGATTCATGGGAAGGTAGAGCCCTATCTTTTTATTGGCTTTTAGCTTATCTTGAACTAAATGTCAAAATCCTAAAAACTGTAATCCAAAGACAATATAAAAAGTATAAAGATGGATTATTCCCAAATAATGAGTGACCATCTAAAATTATATAAAATGGAATATGGAAAGCCTAGGTTTAAGATGCATAAATGAATTAAACTTGATGGCAATCAATTTTTGAGTATTTGGTTAAGAATGCCCTTTATCAGTGATAATTACTATAGTGTATAATATAAAATGACCTACTGCAAAGATAACATATAAAGACATATTAAAAGCACTATATTTTTCTTTGTTTACCTTAATAAAATGACTACCTTGAATTGTACATTAAGGAAACATGTTTCTGCCGAAAATATGAAGGACAATTCTATATCCTTCCACAGTAGATAGCTTAGCACCATTATAGACACTTAATTCCAAAAATGTTAAACTCACTAAACAAATAATAAGGGTTAAAATTCACTAAAGAAATCAGTTACTTTATAAAATATGAAAAATCTGAAGAATGTTACATGTAGGTAACAGTCAACTATGCTGTACTTTGGTAAAGAAAGGTAACATACACTTTTTAGATATATCTGAAATGTTATGTACTCATTCACTCAAATATTGATTGCACATCTCTATGTGCTAGCCTCATACTAAGTACTAAGGATGAAAATAAGAACTTCTGCTCTCATGAAATTTAAAAATCCATTAAAAAACCATCCAGCTACATCTTTTACCTAAAAATTTAGCATTTTTATAGAGAAGAGAAGATATATAATTGATAGTTACTTTTCATTTTATTTTTTAAAATCTCTATTCATCTTAAGATTATCGAGTATTATTCCCCATTATAAAGATCTTTTGAAGCGAGAAAATAAACTGTAGTGGAAAGTAAAAAAAAGACTTAAGTGAAAATAAGATTTTGTTTAAGTTCTTGGTAATTTTAAATTTTTATCACATGATTATAAGTTGGAATAATCTTTTTTTTAAAAAAAGAACTTGGTATTTGCCACAAGCTTTAAAAATCACATATTTTAGTCTGGTTAAGTCCACTCAAGGGAAGATAAATGCAAAGATTTGGACACAAATATGTTTATCATCATTTTAGAGAAAAATAGAAATAACGAAAATATTTGAGAATGGAAGAACAATAGTTTATCCACATAACAGTCTATTGTGCAGTTATTAAAAAGATGTTAGCCAATAAATTTTAAAGTCAAATCTTTACCATATAATTTTAAGTGAAAAAAAGCAGAATCTAAAACTATACCCTAAGATTAACTATATTAAAATATCTATATCCACAGGGGGGAAAAAAAAACCTATAAAAATCTTAAAATCTATTTGATATTCTGTTTAAATATTAACATTTGTAATCTCTGGGTGAAATATTGGCATTTCACAATGCATATTAGCATTTTCAAAGATTCTAAGGATTCCTGCGGGCAAGAAATATTTGATTTTAACCACTAATTAACTGTAAAATACATTTGACTTTTAATATACCAAGTGGTATAATCACCATTTCAGAACATCCAAAAAAGGGAAACATTAATTTAAGTAAGTGGCTAATACTTACAGTCTCCTGAAATTAATAATGTATTATATTATAATTGGCAACATTCCCATCTTAAGACATTTCTTTCAAACTTAAATATAACTAGGCAAGTGTGAGTTCAAGGTTTTAGTTTCATACTAAAATTTTCTCTCAAAAGATGTTGAATGCTCAATTTACTATTAAAAAAAATGTCCACAATTAACTGGCTCCTTGAAATAGGTTTTCTATAGCAAAATAAGTATTAAACTTTCTGCAGAAATAATTTGGAGATGTTTTTGTAGATGTGGTAGCCAGAAATCAGAAGAGTGAAGTTTAGGAACCCAATTATAGAAATGTTGACTTCTCAGGAGATTTTTTACAATCTGAAGTGAGCATAGAAAGCAATATAAGAAAGTTTTCTGACCAGGGCTAATCACTCTGGAGTTCAAGTAACATCAGAGGACACCATGGCCGGCAGCCAAATACTGAAGTGCCAAGTGGAAAATGGCGCGAGTCCATGGGCTGTAAATACTATATCAAAAGAAAATACAGAAAAAAAAATCTTTCATTAGAGCAATTAAAAATGTGGTTGTAGTACTGGTTCCTGTGATGAATAAATCAGTTTAGCAATTCCAAGAGTTGACAGCCACTGTTTAAACACATTCTCCACTGGCAGTAACTTCAAGTTTAAAACCTTACTGTACGTTTCCCTAGTTCCTAAACTTTTTAAATGTTAAAGTGTTTTTGGATGGTGTGGTTGGTTTATAACCCTATCGCCTGAAATTTTCACCTGCGGAATGTGCTGGCTAGGCATCTACCTGACAATGCGACAGCAGCCAATAACGTACAAATACTGCAAAAATAGGTCGTCGTAACAATGTGCCCAAACTTTAGACCATACATTCCAAAGAAATGAAAAATTTCTACTAACTCAACATCAACCATTCATTATTCCATAACTTCATTTGTCAATTGTTTCTTACTAAATTAGCGTGTTTTGCTATAGAGCTCCTGAAAAACTCTGAAGGTAGGCTGTAAGTTCAGTAGTGAATTTGAAAGTGTTTTGAAAAGAATTCAAAACCACATTAAGTAGCCTCAACTAGCAGCTAGCTAGTCCTTGGGAATGTTCCTGTCTCTAGGGCGCTGTTGCCCAGCCTGAATTTACAAAACTGTGTTCTATGAGAAGTTAACCAGTGTTTCTATCACTCAGCTATTGCTAACTACTCCAAAATTTAGTGGCTCAGAACAACAAACATTTATTATTTCTGACAATTCTGAGGGTTTACTGGGTGGTTCTTCCTGTCCGGGCACTTTGAGTAGCGGCACGTCTGACAACTGGCAGGACGGCTGGACTGAGGGAAGCTCAGGTAGGAGGGCTCATCTCTGCTCCATACGGTCTCTCATCCTCCAGGAAGCTGGTATAGATTGCTTAACGTGGCTAATGCAGTGTTTCGAAGAGCAGCGAGAAGGCAAGCCCCAGTGCTCTCAAGCCTGCTTGCATCCTGATTGTAAATATCCTACTGGGCAAAGCAACTTACAAGGTCAAGTACAGATTCAAAGAGTAGAAAACTTGATTCCGTCTCTCTTATGGCAGGAGCTACAAAGATGCAATGCAAAGGGGCAAACACACAGCGACGGGAAGAATGTGTGGTCATTTTTTTTGCAATCTACCACACTGCAAAATGCAGAAAGTCTCTGCTCCACATGGTCGTCGACCAAATAAGTTTCCAAAACAACTTTCTTTTGACCCTTCATGATGTATATCAGCATATTAAAAGACTCGAGAAGTCCTGTAGCCAAGAAACAGTTGATTTTATCTAAACCAGCATTTCCCAAACTTATTTGACCATAAAACACATTTTTCAAGGAAAAGTCACTTTTATTTATTTTTTTGGGACATTAAAATGTATCCAAGTGTTATTTATTTTTTAGATAATCTTTTAAAAATTTATTTAATTTTTATTATGATGTTGGTTAATGAAATCCAGTAAGTTTCAGGTATACATTTCAACAGGAAGGCATATATATACTGCATTTTGTGTTCACTGCCCATAGTTAGATTTCTTTCTGTCACCACATAGTTGATCCCTTTTACCCCATCTGCCTCCCCTCTTCCCTCTCCCTCCTCCCCCCTCCCCCCGGTAACCACTAGTCTACTGTCCATGTCCATAAGTCTCTGTTTGTTTGTCCTGTTTGTTGCTTTCAGGTTTATGTCCCTCATATAAGTGTTATGTGGTTTTAACTTTTTCTTTCTGGCTTATTTCACTCAGCCTGGTTATCTCGAGGTCGATCCATTATATCATTCCACATAGTCTATTCCCTTGACTTTTGAGTCTTAGTTTTTCTTTTTTTAGCTTATAACAATTAAAAAACATTACTTAATGACCAAGAGAACTGAGTACTGACAGGTCTACACACAATGAAGCAAAGCATTCAAAACTATGCCTGACTCTAACAAGGCTCTAACTTTTCAAATTCCTGTAAAGTTAGAGATTTTATAAGATTGTCTCAGAATCACCCGGGCCACCTTGAAAGACGGGGCAACATTATAAAGGCAAAGAGAAACCAGTCACAAAACCCCACCCTTCTGACAGCTCTCCGAAAATGGACAGAGTGACCTGTGACTTCCCCTAAGCTATGGAGACACAGACGCTCTCCTACGGTCCAGTGGGCTTCTCGGCCCACCTCCGCCTCGATATGGCGCAGGACACATCATGATGCTTTGCTTCCACGTGCACTTTCTAGAAACGTTAATAAATTCAAAGAAAACTATAAGGCCATTTTTTTCCCTGAAAGTCAGGCCCACTGGGACATGGGGAACATAAGAGATGACCCACGCATAAAAAGCAGCTCCTGCTGCCCTTGTGGCGACCTGACCAGGGACTCCACAAGGACTGTCGATGACGAGGGACATGTGAAAGAACCCAGAAAACGTCATGCGTAATTAGTGAGAGGATATTTTGGTTCTAAAATTCGCCTAGTTGACACTTTCTTATAAAACTAAACAGGCAATTAGTACACGAGAGAGCAACTGCACTCAGGCATTTATTCTAAAGAAACGAAAATTTATATTTGCACAAAACCTGCACGAGAATGTTCATAGCGGCTTTATTTATAACAGCCTCAAACCAAAAAGAGCCCAGATGTCCTTCACGGGTGAGCGGTCCAGCTACGGTACATATGGACCACGGAACAGACGCGATAGAAGGGAACGAACTACTGACACTCGAAACAATTTGGATTAATCGCCGGGGAATTATGCTAAGTGAAAAAACTACTCTCAAGCAGGCGCATACTGTGTAAGGCTGAAAAGACGGAATTCTAGAAACGCGCGCAGGAACGAGGTAGCTGCGGCTGCAAAGAGGCAAAGCGAGGGCCGTGGCGGTGATGGACTATTTGGCACCTCGATTCTGGCGATGGGTACACAACCTTTACACGTAATGAAACCGAGCGCACAGGCCCGAACGCACACACGCAAACAGGGGCACTGGGGAATCTGAACGGAATGGCGATGACATCGCCGCGGTGACGCTGCACCGCGGTTCTGCAAGATGTTACCCCGGGGGAAAACGGGCGCAGCGCACGCAGGCTCTCCCTGCAGCATTTCTCACAACTGCACCGAATCTACAATTATCTCCAAAAATTTTTTCAATTGAAAAAATATTTTGAAGTGCAGCATGGGAAGGTAGTTCCCCTGGAGTGTCGGCTCCCCTCGGAGTTTAATTCCAACACTGTGGACAGAATGAGGCGACGAATGACTTACATTTGGGACATCGATTGCAACCTCCCTCATGGCACTGGGCCTGATGTCACTCATCCCCTGCAAGAAATCATTCAGGGTGATCTTCACCAAGCCCGCCACCTTGCTGTCAGGGAGGTTGGGCTGTTTCTTCAGGACTCTCCGCAAGGCATAGAGACCTGCAGAGAGAGACAGAACACAAGATTTACCGTCTACCCCACAACGACAGATGGAATCATTACCGATAAAAATAAAAAACCCCAAACCTCATGCGTATTACAGCATTTAAAATGGGTTGTGATTGTGTGTGTATTTGGGGTGGGGAGGAACACAGGAGAATGTTGGGGAGGAAGGCGAAACTCCAATGCTTACCTTTGGCAGTGAAAATATAACAAACTGATATAAGAAGAAACAGATAGTTTACAAATGTGAAGTAAAACTTATAACATTCACATAAAATACCATAAAGGTTCATCGAAATATTCTGCAGATTTTTTTAAAGGGTAAAATTTTTAAATAATAACATACCTTTGCCACTGTTCTTCTAGTTAATATATTCAAATCAGAGCTACAAGTTTTTTAAGGTATTGGCAGAACACCTTAAAGGAAATACTGAGTTGGCCTTTTGGAAATGTGGTTTTGGAATTCAAGACAGGATCAGACCTCAGCGTTATGTGCCTACCCCCGAGGCCTGACGCTGCAGCAGCTGAAGAGACCGACAAAAGGAGGCTAGAGAGGAATCGGACAGGGAAGAAGGACAGCTGAAGGCTCAGTCTTAGGCAAGGCCGTCATTTGAAGAGCTAGGAAGAAATGGTGGATGAAAACAGAATAAATAGGAAGAGGTAAGAGAAGTAGAATCAGAATAGTAAAATTCTGTAAGAGCCAAAAAGATGGTCACCAAATCAAACTGAGAGAGATCCAAAATAACTTACAATAGACCATGCTGACCTGCAAGTAAAAGATGCTAAGAAGTTCTTTGTTTTTGCCATTTGCTAGGGGTTTAAACACTGACAGCACTGACTGTCCCATCCCTCTCCCCCAATAGCTAAGCTGCCATGTTTCAAGCCCTGTGACGGTGGCAAAGACCTCCAGTCCGGAGGACAGCACAGTCCAGATCTGCTGTGTCTTAGGGCCTTTTTGGTGAGGTACCGTATTTGTATTCCAGGGCATGGTGAACCTCCACTTTGAAGAGTCTGAGTCTGACAGACCTCTTAGAAACACAGACTGAGAAATCTGAACTTACCCGGGGACAGCTGCTAGCTCCATCATTTTTAAATGTCTTTTGTCTAAGATGCTACGCCTCAGTGAATTTCTACTAAATTAAAATGATACCATAATAGTCATTTTACTTGCTTTCGTTTATTTGAACTTGTATGGA
Source organism: Eidolon dupreanum (assembly GCA_028627145.1). Classification (NCBI taxonomy): domain Eukaryota; kingdom Metazoa; phylum Chordata; class Mammalia; order Chiroptera; family Pteropodidae; genus Eidolon; species Eidolon dupreanum. The sequence continues at coordinate 2,506,241 of CM053512.1, read as the reverse complement.
GAAACAAGCATCAATGCAAGAAAGGCAGACACAAACTCCCTACGACAGAGGGTGACGAGTACAAAGACACTCAGAAAACAAACTCACGGTACTCCTTGCCAGGAAACCATCAGTGTGAGTCCTCACGTGCATGGACATCTCTAAGACAGTAGGCTAACCGGAAAAAAAGCTATGGAAGAGGAAACCGAGGAGATAAAAATATCACTGTTTTCTAAGGAAAACTTCTTACATCACCTTCTGCTATCTAAAATTTATGTCACTTATTTAGGTCTATCTTTAAAATACCCATTTGGTGTTTCTGCCTTCCAAAAATGTCGGAAGACAAATTCTTCACTTCTCTCTCACATTTCTGCTTGTCTTTAGAGCAGAAGCACTAACTGTCCCTGTTCCAGAATATCTTTTCAAAGATGTCTGTATATGGGAAGATAGTCTCCCACCAAAACAAAGGGCAGACACGCTTACTGCCCACTACAGAAGATTCGGGTTTTCTTGGTTCAAGGTTCTCCTGCTGCTCTGGCTACTTCTACTGCTCTAAGTAACATTCTGTCCTTTGATTCTGACCCAGGAATATTGTGTCTTCTGCAAGCACTTGTGAAACCTGTAAAATCTCAGGCCCTTCACAGCTCTTGACACAAAAATAAAGTTTTTTAAATTATTTCACTGCACAACATACTTTCTAGTTAAATGGTTCAGTAGCATAGAAAACTAAATAAAAGTTCATTAATAAGGTGCTGTATTGTACTAAATAGTACCTTGGTGGTCTGAAAAATTTAAGAAGTGTCTAAAAAAAAAAATCTTACGTAAGTGGAGGTACTCAAAGACTAGAGATTCCTACTCTTCTTCATGTCCCCAATAGCTATCTGACAATACTTGCCAATGTTTCTAATTTAGACCAGATACCTCACGCTTACCAGTGATGAGATACTAAAAACTGAAGTAAGGGAAGTGGTCTAGTTTTCCAGCCAAATTTATGTCACTTAAGCATAAAGGCTGACAAGAAAGGAGACCAATTATTTTCATTTGAGGAAGTGGTTTGGAAAGGGCAGGTAATATATGCTTTTAGAAAGCATATAGTGTATTACAATGTGCGTATTTATAAAACAACAAAACCTCTCTTTCCAAATACAAAGTACAGAACTTAAAGCTGGGGAAAAACCTCCACATCTGTGAGGATGGCAAGAAAATAGTAGCAATTCCCAGGAAAGACAAAAGAATAAAGGCAAAAGAATAAAGCAGCCTTGAGTTTTCAAAAATTAAGCAATAGTGAGTACAAAGATTGATTCTGTGATGAACACAGCATAACTTAACATATCCAAATGATAGGAAAACATACATACTTATATGAAATATATGAAATATACCACAAAAATTTATAGGATGCCACTAAAGCTATATTTAAGAGGACAGTGACAGGTACAATGCACATATTAGGAAAGAAAAAAGTGCTAAAAGTGCTGAAAGTGCTCACTTGACAAAATGAAGAACCAAAAAAATTTTTAAAAATCCAGTAGGAGAGAAATAATGAAAACAAGAACAGAAATCAATGAAATAAAAAAGGAATGTACAATTTGAAAAAAATCAATAAAGCCAAAAGTTTATTCTCTAAAAAGGCTAATAAAACAAGCAAATCTCCAGCAAGACAAAGCAGAGAAATGTGAGAAAAGACGTACTATACCAGTATCAGGAACAAAAAAGATATTTTAGATCCAACTAACACTGAAAAGATAAGAGGATACTAAAAATAAGCTTATACCAAATAATTTGAAATTTTAGATGAAATGAACAAATCTCCAGGGGGAAAAAAGCTTACTAAAACTCATATGCAAACAAAAAAAGTAGATAATTGACTATTCCAATAGTTATTAAATAAACAAGTTCTGTAATTAAAACCTTTCTCACACAGAACATTCCAAATGCAGATGGCTTTATTAGTACATATTACAAAGGATGAACATAGCATTAAGCTTACAAAAGCTCTTTCAGAGAAAAAAGCCACAGCAATTCTCAATTTGATTCAAAGGCCAGCATAACCCTGTTTCTCAAATCTTAAAAGGTCATTACAAGAAAAGAAAATTACAGGCTAATCTCTCACGAACATAGATGCAAATGTTCTAAAGAAAACCTCAGCAAAAACATCAATATATAAAGGATTATACATCATGACAAGATGACAATATTCCAGAAATATAAGGTTGGTTTAACATTTAAAAATCATCTGACATAATTCCCCACATTAACAGAATGTAGAAGAAAAACATTATGAATATCAATAGACACAGAAAAGGAATGTCATGAAAATCAATAGTAAATTATAAAAAACCAGGAGTAGATGGACATTTCTTTAACAAATTAGCTATAAAAGAAATAGAGCAAATATTTCTTAATAGCAAAATATTAGAATCCTTCTCCTTAGGATCAAGAATGAGATAGGGAAAACTAGTTATCACTTCTATTAAATACTATGTGAGAGACTCTAACCATGCAATAAGGCAAGAAAAAGAAATAGAGATTAAAAAGAATGAAATAAAATTGTCATTATTTATAGACTGTATATGCAGAAAAACTATAATAGGACCACATACATAGGAAACTCAAGAGAATGTACATAAACACCAATAAAATTAATGAGTGAATTTAGCAAGGTCAAGTCAATACACAAAATTTTACTTGTTCCAGATAACAGCAAAAAATTATAGTGAAATTTTAAAAGATGCACTTTATAACTGCATTCAAAAAAAACCCTAAATACCTAAGAATAAATCTAAGAATGTTATATAAGACTTCTTCACATAAAACTATACAAATTTGAGAGAAATTAAAGACCTAAAATAAATGAAGGGATCCACCACTGTTCATGGGTTGCAAGATGTTAACTTTCTAATTCTCCCCAAATTGAACAAGAGATTTAATAATGTGAATCAAAATCCAATTTGGGGAGTGGGGGATTCGAGATGAACAAAGTGATTTTTAAAGTTCTAAGCAAATGCAAATGGTCAAAATCGGCAAGACAAACCTTGATAAAAAAGGACTGATCCTACAGAAATTAAGGTTTTTACTAAGGCTAAGTGACTAAAGATAGTTCAGTACTTTGTACAAGAACAAAAAGATCAATGAAACAACAGAGAATTCAGAACAAACCCAAACTCTTATTTTATGACAAGGTAACATTGCAGAGCAAGGAAAAAAGAACTGTCGTTTCATTAACTGGAGTTGATACAACTGAGTAACTACATGGAAAAAAAACGAATCAATTAAAAACAGTAATGTGAAAGGAAAGACAATAAAGCATCTTTGCAATGAAAAGAGGTAATATAAGAAAAAATATTCATGACAGTGAAACTGATAATAGATTTCTTATACTGCATACAAAAATTACTGGCCACAAAAGACTGACAAACAGGATTTATTATACTCATACATCTTATCATAAATAGATATAGTTACAGACTTCCGTTCCTCAAAGACACTACGATGAGAGTAAAAATGCATAACACAGCAGGAAAAGATATTTTAAAAAACATACATATATATCCAACAAAGGTCTCATAACTGAAGTATAGTAAGAACTCCTACAAATCAATTATTTTTCTTAAAAAATATAATAGAAAAATTTAACACATATTTGCATAAATATGTCAAAAAGGAGTGTATCTAAATGGTCAACACATATATAAAAAAGTACTCAACTCTGTCATCAGAGAAATAAAATCGCAATGAAATACTCTTTAAAAAAAAAAAAACCCAATATTGGAAAGGATAAGAAACTGGAATATTCACGTACAACTAGTGAAGAGTAAACTGATACAATCACCGCAGAAAACTTTGGGCAGTGTTTGCTAGCAAGAACCCACACTTACCCTATAACCCAACAATCCCACTCCTAGACACAAACCCGGGGCGCCGAAAGCTACGTGCCAGAATATTCCCAGCACTGTCCCTCATGGTCACACGACGGGACGCAGCAGTAAGCGTGAACTGTACACAGGATGAAACGATGAGGCTCTCTGACCACGACATGCGTGGACAACACAGACAGGGAAATCTCACCTATGGGGTCAGAAGCCAGAAAGGAGATGACCGTTCGGGCTGAGGCGGGGGCAGCGGCTGGGAGAGGACGTGAGGGAGGTCCCAGGACACGAGCGCTGCTGTGTGTTATCGGAGTGATCGTTTTGCATGAGTGGATTCACTTTGAAAAATGCATGGCTCTCAGAGTTTATATACTTCTCTGTACATGTCATATTTCCAACAGAAGTTTATTTAAAAATAGAGTATGTAAAAAGTGAGGCAAAAAAAAAAACTATAAACAAAGCCACAACACAGAAGCAGGACATGTTTACTAAGCTGACTCGTGTGTGAAACACACTGCTATGAGAAATACGGACTGTGTGTACGATTTACAGTCCTCACAAAGGGTTTTCATTTGCCAGAATATGTTTATACAAACAGATATGTCTGGTATGGAAGCGGGATTAGGAGAAAATAATAGGACTTGAGAGATAAGAGCATCCATGTTACTTAATCTGAAAGTATTTTTAAAGAACAGTTTTAAGAGAATCACTATTCTGCACCTATATTACTTACTGACCTATTCAGTTACAACTCATATTACAACAAAATGATTATTAAAATATCATGAAGCCACTAAGATACCTTCATTGACTACAAGTTACTCTTCTTCAATATGAATTCATCTATTCATACATTCAAAATATTCATAGAGAAACTCCTAGCCATAATTAATTTATTCGACACATGTACTGAGCCCTCATATGTCATGGTACACAGGAGCAAGAAGGCAGATAAACCTCTAACAGGGCTAATGGTCTAATAGAAAAGACACAAAATAATAAGTATTATAAACTGTGCCAAGTATTATGACATGGGAAGAACCAAATGGCACAGAAACACAACAGGGACATCTAAGCCAGTTTAGTGAGATTAGTGACAGTTTAGAGTTAAGCCAACTCTCGCAGAAATTACTTAGTATATTCCCTTATTTCACAAATCTGAGTTACTAAAACGTGTCCAAGCGCAGTGAACGAGGTGACGTTAAACTGAGGACATGGGCATCACAGCCGGAGGGGCGGCTGAGTAATCCGGGCAGAGGGAACAGCCTCCACCAAGCACAGGGATGAGAATGAGCCCAACACTTAGAGACTGTCAGGCCCTGCAGGACGAGAAAAGGCAAAGTCCCTGTCCTTAAAGAGTTCACTCTTAGAAAGACAAAAGGACGTGTTTAAACAAACCTCAATCCACCTCTATTGATTGGCTTGTGGATGTGTGAGGATGTAAAGGATGGCGGCTGTCATAAAGAAACAGATGACCACACGGGAGTCACAGACTGGCAACAGCTGTCTGCCACAGGCCTTCGGATTCTTTCTCAGTTGAAGTTCCATGATTCTAGACTCAATACAGAGTCTGTGTTTTATACAAACGCTATTCTTAAAAATAACATAGACGCTGGAACACAAAATTTATAAATAAATGTGAAGTGAATATCAGAGCTTGTAAAAATTAAAGTTCCCTGGAGCCCTCATCACATTAATGCGACCAGTCCTCCATGGTCCTAGATCTGCCACGAGCTCAGGTGTCACCTTACATAAAACTGCCTCTTTGGCTATCAGTTAAATAATTTATTAAATGAAAAGATTAAAATCTATTTTCTCTAAATTATTTTTCAGTTTTAAAATCCTGTGATGCTAAGCTTAAATTACTGGATGTCAACCATCCCTCACAGGACATCACAGAATCTATGCACAGCAATTTTTAAAAATACATATATTTTTATAAACCAGAAGTAAACAATTAACCAGAAGAGTAAACAGACACATGCACAGCATCAAGGAACACAGCTTAGGGCAAGTGATCTACGACGTTTTCCTTTCCTCACGGAGTTTAATTTTTAAAGTGTAAACAAAAACAGAAGCAATACTTCTTGATCTTAAGAAACACAACTTGCAAACAAAAAACAGGTGTAGCTAATTAAAAAACAAATTATATCATTCTGTTTTCATTATTTTATTTTCCAATGCTCTCAAAGGTTGAAAATAGAAAACAAGACAAAACGAAGAGAAGGCAAAATGCCTCAGGCCAGACTGATGCCAACACATTCCTTACAGTGTGTGACTAGGTCCCACTCAAACCCCACATCACTCTCCAGATATGATCACTTCCGGACAAGAGCAATTACTCTAAATTCATGCTCTTCAAAACCATCTGCTCCAGATTCAATCAACAAACATTATCTTATCCCATGCGTATGGAATCCTACAATTTTACACTCAATGCTTGCTAAATTCTGATGTTCTTTGTGAGACTGTAATTAAGTTCCTTTAATAGAAACTAACAACAAACTTTAACTGTTCCCAGGAATAATGCTTTTTAGAATTACTACCTACCCTACAGACAATTACAAGAAGTAACAGGAAAAATAAGCATCTGGATCTCAGATTTGGATTGTAAAAGTCAAGAGTAAAACATCCTCATGATATACTCAGACACATGAAGACTGAAAGTGAGTATAACAAAATGGAAATCTCTCTTTTAAAAGTGTACTTTCTTCAAAATATCGGAACTCCAGGAATTCTGTTGGAGCTGGAGTCTTGGCTCTCCCTTGCCTCAGCATCATCACAAAGAGGTAGGTATCACTGGATAGGTCGCTGGGAGAGTTCCATTTCTCACTGCTTGTTAACAGGGAGAAATCAAAGGCACACCTCAGAGAGGGTGCGGCTCCTGCTTTATTTACATCACTGTGGCGGGTGAAACCTAAAGTGATCGCGGGAGCCAGGTCTATTCTGAACCCCTATCACTTTTAAAAGTAATGGCTCGCTGGAAGGCGCCCTGGTCTCACGACCTGAATCTTGAGCCAAGATGTCACAAACAGCTTGAGTCTGGATGGATCTGTGCTCTGCCCTCGTCGTGAATAAGGAAACGCACTATGATTTCTGAGGGTCTCTGGCTCTGAACCATCAAGATGAATTCACTTCGCCGGTCGGAGGCATCAACAAACTTTCCTAAAAATAGAGCTTTTAGTTTCGAATTTTTAATATCAAATTAAAATGCTGAGTTAAAAAAAAAAACCTGTGGAATAGAGCATAATTCTGATGCCAAAAGAGGCTGAAGATCTGCAGCATGGTGAACTAAAGCAAGGCCCAAGGATGAGAGGGACCAGGGCAACGGTGAAGGGTCTGCCTGGCTCTGCCCAACCTTGGGGGTGGGGCACAAAGGGGGAGGGCGGGCCAGCTGTATTCACCCCTTTAACAGAAGGTACTAAATCTCTAATGACACACCGTTAAAACTGGGAAATAATCGCAAATCCCCGTTTCCACAACTCGCGATCACCCCTCGTTGGCCGCAGTTCCCAGCCGGCCGCAGGGCCGATCCGACTCCCCGTCCCGCCCCGCGACCGCCCAGGTACAAACGAGGCACTGGACGCACTGTGGTCTTTAGGGCGCTTGATCCAGGCTCCACTATTTACTTCCTGAGTGCTCTTGGGAAAGTTCCTTCACCTCTCTGACCTAAGTTTCGAAAACTACAGAATGAAGACAACCTCATAAGAGGCTGTAAGACGTGCATTAACGCATGTAAGGCGCTTCAAACAGGGGCTGCTACAATACCACTTCCTCCCCGAAATCTCATTTGCATCTCCACTTTCTTTGGGTTCTCTTCCCGTCCCTCCAGCCACCCCAGGCCGGCTCTTTGCCATCAGCCCAGCCTTTGCCCCCTCCCTCCTCACGAGCATTCGAAACCTCCCTGATCACTCAATCACTCGCAAACCCCCAACACCCCAGCACGCCACCTGGGACCTGCGCTCCCTGGGACCCGCCAGGTGCCTGCCAGCTGCGCTCTCGGAGGGGCGGGCCCAGTGTGCGCGGAGCCCGGCTCCACCAGCACTGAGCTCCACTCGCTGAGTGATTTCACTCATTTCAGCGGCTTCGGTCACCTTCTAACTGCTGACGACTCCCAAGTCCTTACCTCTCTCTAACCAAGACTCTCGTCTCCAAACCTGCAATTCCGAGGCCTGCAGCTTAGACAATGCAAAGGATAAAGAGGGGTGGGGGTGGGGGTGGGATAGTGGCAGGAAGAAGAGATCACAACAGAGTAGAGCGATGAAAACAGTTCAAAACTTTAAAAAAAAATTTTAAAGTGCAAATTCTGAATAAATTTTTAAGATCAAACCGACAGGATTTGATATAGACCAAAGGAAGAAGGAATGAAGAATGACCCTTAGAAATGACTTTTATTTAGACAGACTGATTTTATTTTTTGATTGTTTTAATTAGATAGAAAACCTTTCCTTAAGTTTTATACTTTTATAGTCTTGGCATGACAACTCAAAGAAGTTTCCACTAGCGATGTACATGGTATATTTCACTTAGAGCTTAAACAGAATCAAAACTACCACCTGTTTTTCCGAGACAAACCAGCTCCAGCCGTTTCAAGTGGACAGTATACGTAATGATAAGATAGCCAATTCACTGGCCAAAAAAGAATTCCATGTCTTACATAATATCTGTAAAATTTATGAAGTAGGAAATATCCCAACATCACAAAAATAACTATCACTGTATTTCATAATTACGAAACAGGGGGGAAAGTTTGTTTTATGAGACGCTGTATTTCATACTTACTGCTCACTCATCCAGCTGCAGTGATGAATAAAGACACGATCCCTTATAACACGCACTGCGGTGGCAATCGTGCCACTTATGCCGATTCAATTTTGCTACGCTGCACACCTGTGGCGGACCCACGTGTGGGAAGAGGGAGGCAGCGGAGGGGAGAGACTGTGACTCTGCCTACGGGTGACATGACAGTTCCCAAGTTCTACAAGGAAATCCATCAGGGAGGCCTCCCCCAAACAAACTGCATCTGTCCCTAGCCCGCATGTGACTGCAGGGGAAGGCCACTGCTGATCCAGATTCAGGAAAAATCACTACTGCAGCAAGGCAAAGGATTCTGCATTTCCCCGATGTCTCAGACGAGGACAACCACGACTATTCCATAAAATACCAGGAATATCGCTAACATTCAAGTAAGCTTCCACCAGAGAAATGCATAAGTACACATAAAGTAGGAAACTTTTTGTTTTTAAAGAGAGAAAGGCCCTAAATGAACCACGACCACTGCTGCCAGGCTTTATTTTAAACTCCATAAGAACTCTTAAAATATGTGATCCATACTGAGCAGGTGTGGAAACGGAGTTCGGGAGGGTAAGTGGTCTGCCCAATAACTCGCAGCTGAGAAAGGGCAGTGCTGGCATTTGAACCTAGAGCTCACCATACGCTGTCCACTAACTCCCACTACTTCCCTGGACTTTATTAAAAAATATGGAATTTTCACAGATCCAATATTTTAATTCTAACTTACAAAACCACACTGGCAGAATTCAAAACACTGTGGAAAATGTTAGGAAGAGAACTCGTCTTAAAAGCTGGACCGTTGGGTACTTTACACGTATTACATCCACCATAAATTCTTGTTAAAACAAGCTAGTGTAGGGTGAGTGGGAGGACTAAGAGCTATAAATATCTCAGAACTCTAGTACAGAGATAAAGTTTTCCATCTCAAAAAAAAGCTACGTTATAGTAATTAGGTTCAGTATTGTTACTAGACCCACTTAAGTGTAATAATGACAAAATCATTGTTTAAATAAGAGTTTCCATTCTTCCTGCTCTGTGATGCTATCTTATCAAAGCCCAAGTCTTTGGTATGAACACGCTGAAATGATGTGTAATCAGCAAGGATGCTAAAGATAAATTCTTAGAGACGTGAAGCAAATACTTCCTCTCACTGTAAACAAAATGACCGAGTCTACTCCTTGAAGAAATCAAGCTCTATTTATATTCACTCTCCTGAAATGGCACAGGCAGCCTTAGAAGGAGAAGTTTATAATAAATCCCTATATTTGGAAAACACTGTTGCTAAGCACCTTCTAACATTCAGCAGAGTTTATATAACTCATGTCTCTGCTACATAATTAACATTGCATGTTTTCCAAAAAGTGTGGTATGCTTATCTATGCTGTTAATTTAAAACATTATAAATTTGGAGGGAATTAATAAAAGGCTATGCAACTAATTAATTAGAAAGGCAGCCTAATCCCAGGAGGAATACAAACACAGACATTAAATGTCAGGATGTGTCAGAGCTGAGCTTGTAAACAGCTTGTCCCCTTGAGATAAAACATTTCAAAATGCAGCTGCTCTTTGCTTAAAAAGGTGAGCTACAAAACATTAGGCTTTTGGACAAGTCACCACATATCAAACCATACTCCAGCTCCAAAGTTAATTATAAAGGAAATATAACATTTGAAAATAAGCTTCACACCCAACCCTCAGCATTAAACATCACGTCTGCTCGGATAATGAGAGATCCTGGTGTTGAAAGCAACATGACCGTAGCATTTTCGACTTTCACATTCATTATGGAGACCAAGTTAAAAGATATAGAAAATATTTCATAACACAAGAAGAAAAGATAGGAAAGTTGAGAGAAAGCACAGTGAAAAAGACGCAGTGTCACTCTTACACACTGTGGAAGGGACTGCAAACCTTTGGCCCCTGGAAAGGCCTGCACAGACACGTACTGCAGGGACCGTGAGCTTTTGTATTAGAATCCGTAAGCGATAACCTTTAGACTACAGAGTCAGGAACACAGTTCACGCAGGTTTTATGAAACCCTGGATCACTTCTGTATGCTATTACTAGACACCTGTGCACCGCGTTCTGTTAAAAAGAGCAGCTTCCCCGACGGGAAGGCCGTGCGGGAGGGAGGAAGACCACCCACCAGCCAGCGCACACCAAGGCTCAGAGACACACGGGTGCACGGAGCAGAACCAAGCAAATGCTACTAGGAAGAACGTGTGTCTATTCTCATTTGTATTTCAAACTGTTCATTCTTAACTGTTTCATTAGTTGTGGCTTTTCCATCTTTCAGAATTATTTATCATTTTTCAGTTTTATTCAGAACCATTATACATACCTGCAGGACAAGCGTGGATACTCATTTTCTCCTAGAGCAGGAAAGTTCAATGATACAGTGTGGAACGGTAAATACTGTCACATAAAAACTCTGGGAGGAAACTCGAAACTCTCAGAGGCAGAGAATCACATTCCCTAAATTTAACGCGGCTGGTGAAATCGGTTAGCGACTCTGCAGAAACCAGAGCGCTGTCTGGCCCAGGTGCGTGGATCTCAGGGTGCTGTCCCTCACCAGCGGCATTAACGCCACCTGTAACTTGATAAAAATGCAAAATTCCTGGGCCCCGCCCAGACCTACTGAACCAGCAAGATGGGGCCCCAAACTGTGATTAACAAGGCGGCAGAAGCACCTCACACAGGCTTAAGCCGGAGAGCCCGCCGCACTCGGGGATTCCAACGCCTGCTCGAGGGCGAGCGCAGGACCCGCGCTTCGAACTCCCGTGGGAAACGCTCTGCGCACTGACCCGGCCCCCACCTCCCCTCCCACCTCCCCACTCCATGCAGTCCGCGGAGGGGCCTCCCAGGTGAACAGGATGCAGAATGAGGTTAAGAACCAACGACCTACACCCGGGGCTCTCAAAGTGTGCTTCCCAGACCAGCAGCAGCAGGGCACCTGTCATACGTTCGCGGGCACAGCCACACCTGCTGAGTCAGGAACTCTGGGAGTGGTGCTCGCCCGCAATCTCGTGCCCTAAGTTCCCCAGGCGATTCTGATACACCACGGAGTTTGAGAACCTGTGCTTCTCCGCTCTGAGCGATCCGTCCTAAGCTGACAACACGTGAAATGAATCGGAATTCCGCGGAAAGGAATTAGTAACAATCACGTGGGCACGCAGGACATGTCGCCTGGAGCTGGAGTCTCCCCTTTCCTCACATACCTGGACGTCAAGGTGCCTTACTTGCCAGGTGACCCAGCAGCCGTTCTCAAGCTGTCCCCTAAGCACAGCACAACTGCTGACCAATGAAAACGCTTCTTGAAAAGCTATGGTTTTAAGCAAGATATACGTAAAGTCCCCAACCATAGCCAGAGTCGAGAAATCTTTCAGTGGGAAGCCAAAAATGGACTAGCAATGTTCGAGAAAACAGCAGCAGTTACTGAAGGAAGGCATCACAGGATGGTTACACCTTGTCCACTGTCCCCTATAAAGGTGTTGATAACCATTGGGCGTTGTTCCCTTGGCACAGAGCGGGACTCTTTGAAGGTGAGAGGGAGGAGGAGGTGAATCTCACCAGAGGTTAAAGCCGCGTCTCAACTCAACTCTGAGATTCATCAGCACTCTCACTAGACTACCGAGGCGAGGGGGGTGGCCACGCCTCACTACATCCCCAGCTTTTGCACGCACTTTTCCCACTGAATACTTCCTGGGCACCTATCACATACCAAAATCATTAACATCACCTCCAAATGTTAAAATGGTACCGTGACTTTAAAAAAAAAAATAAACGATTCTAACCATGTGTGTAATTATAAGGTCACTGTAATGACTGTGACTGCTTCCACTTGCCCAAGGAAATGTGCCATGTTAAAAAAAAAGGGGGGGGGCAGTTTAAACTTCCCTAGGCAGCCATTTTAAAACACTGAGAGCCACTCATATCATCCCCTAATGACTGCTCTCAATTTCAGTAGGATGCCACGTGAAGTGTTCAAGCCTTTTGATTTCTAACTAGGATAGCAGTTCGACGTCACCACAGGGCTGAGCGTCTTCTTCCCGCTCCGTGCACGCGTCATGATACATGGGGACGCACCTGCTTGTTTAGCAGGTGCGACAGGCTTGTCTCACTCATTCTATCGCACTTGAGCAAAATTCTACTGCTTATAATGTAGAATTTTAGAGTTGCTTTATCTTTCTTTCTGAGTTACACTATTAACTGATTTTATAATTTACTCGAGTCCTCAGTCAGAAATTATAAAACTGTTTCAGTGAGAAACGCAGTTAGCTTCTCCATCCACCCCGGCCTGCTCTGTGGCATTATTTCGAAGCACATGAGGGAGAAAGTCCCGACGGCGCACCTGAGTTTCAGCCATTCAAACAGGACAGAAGGGAGGACAGCGAGGGTCCGGGGTGGGGAAGGTGGCTGGACGAAGCAGCCAGTGAGGCCGGGGCATGTCAGTGTGTCACCTGGGGATTTCTTTGTGGTTTTCTCCTTTCCTCCTTTGAACTCTTCCTATCTTTATTTTTTTTTAACTCATGTCTGTCTTCTTCTCCTTTATGTCTAGGGAGTGTCACATTTACAAGGGCGCTTAAGATGACGTCTGCTTCGACCTCAGTTTATAAGTGGAGAAAAGTGAGGTTCAGAAAAGGCAAAGGCCCCACCGAGATCATGAGCCTGACTCAGAGGCGGGTCTGTCCAATTCATGACACCCATTTCCCGCCACCCCCCCCGGCCTCTTTAGAAAATCCCTTGCAAAAATTTCTAGCACACTGTTCTTAAACTTTATTCTGCTATGTGGCATTAAAGAACAACACCACACAACACAACACACTTTAGCGTTTAAGCGGTACACGCAAAACCACGTATTTTCCTTGCTGGACACTTTAATTACAACATTTATCTTTTTAAGAAATGACCTTCTCATAATCTGATTCACTGATAAATTAGAGAAAAATAGATCAGTTTAGTACCGGATAAGCTGCAACTATCAAGGTGCATCCCAGCCGTCGCTGCATTCGCTGCCTGCACACGCCACGCACACCTTCGCACAAGCCACGCACATGCCATGATGCCACGCACACCTTCACGCACGCCTCGTACACCTTCGCACACGCTTCTTCCAGTCAGAGGCCTTGCTCTGAGCCTATCACAGCTTCTCAATTAAATGCAACATAGTAAGGGGTAAAATTTCTCAAATTTTCTTGCCATTTCCCTCAAGTTCCTGGGGGTGCTACAGGTCCGTGAAAGTGATGGTCCTATTTACAGCTAGTGACTTATGTCTTCACTTTTCTCCCGAAAGTTTCAGAACACAATTTCTGGACTACACTTACTTGTGAAAACATGGATATTTTCTACCTTATAAATTGATCCTACCCTTGGTTTTATAGATAAAATGAAATTTCAAAACCTTATGCCACTCTAACGAAAGTCTAGTTCGGGATTTAAGTAAGAGCATGGGTTTGGAGTGAGATGGCCGAGTTTAAACCCCAGCTCCACCACACGCCAGCAGGGCTGGCGAGGACGGAACCAAAGGACGTGTTCCCGTCCCGCCTTCTCACGCCCCTCCTCCTGCCTGCAGGACCCTTCCCGTTCTCTCAGTGTCTGCTCAGATGTCACTTCTCTATAGCCACAGCACTTCCCTTCCCCACAGGAACATCACAGCGCTTTGCACAGATGTTTGAGTGCGTATCTCACTCACGGTGGACTGTTTACAATCTCTTTCCTTCATCAGACTGTTTCTAGACAGCAGGAGTCCCAGATCCCAGAGCCTTCCAGAAGGCTTGTACTGCAAGTCAGAAAATGTCTGATAAAGGATGCTGAAGGCTGAATCCTCACCTGGACAGGTGGGTCCAAAACAATGTCTACAATGCCACGGGCACAGCTCAGACACACTGTGGGGTCGGTGCTAGGCCACCGCCTAAAGCCAGGGTCTCAACTAAGCGCCTCTCTGCTGGTGGAAGGGCTTGTCTTCACGTTGCACATCTTTGAAGTGCAATAAAGCAAAGCGCAATAAAACGAGAGCATGCCCCTAATCCAGATCTTGTTATCACCTAATGGGAAGAAGGACGCAAAGTTGTCCACTGATACGTCTGCTTCTTCACCACTAGGGAATTCGGTGCCACGATCAAAGCCTCATTTCCTATGAAGCAAGAGACACCAGACTGAAAGGGACTTTGTCCCAGAAGGTGCACACTTGCCCTGTAGCCTGCAGTCCCCCGGAATGTGAGTCCTCTAACGTGGGAACTGCGACAGTGACCAAACAGAACGAAAGAAAACTGATTTTCTCTACGAAGAAGAAGATAAAGCCTCCTGAGTATGTCTTTCACGTTTCCTTTCGCACCTGTTTTTCCTGCACACATCAGGCCCAATTAGAAGGCTCAAAGGACTAATGGAAGGGTCTGGAGAGCCTACTGAGCTACATGAACTATGAATCAATGATCTGAAGGTAGTAGTTACTGTATTTCTGTACTAAAGCTCTAAAATAACTTAATTTCCAACTCAAGAATTCAACAAGGGTTATACTTTATCTCATGAAAATACTGGATAGGCCACAGAACTGGAACTACTGAATGCTACGACTGACAAAAATTCCTCCGAAGTATAAAAGGACTTAGAACACACGTCCACACAAGAGAAAGGAATAAATGAAAGGAACCTAAGATTACTGGCAAACGAGGGATGGTCTGAGGTTTGTGTCCAGCCTTTAGAGGTTACCAAGAGATAAACACATCCTTTCGGGACAAAAACAACGACAGCAACACACACATAAAACCATCAGATCGTTTTCAATAAATTCTTACTTGCTTGATCAAACTTTCAATAGCTTATGAAAGGAACCTGGATTTGAATACCTTTTCGACAACTGAAATCACTGAAAAATAGCCCAGACATGAAAAGGTCTTGGGGGCCTCCACGTGACTACAGTCATGCCATGGGGAGGCTCTTAAGTCAAAGAGTCACGTGACTAGTCGCGGCCCTTACACATCAGCAGACGCCAACACCCTGGCACGTCCCCTGAGGCTCAGAATCCTTAGGTTCCGCCGAGAACTTTCACAGCACTTCGACAAACGCGAAGCTGATCCTTAAGGGAAATTCTGATCCTTCTATCAATAAATGCTGTCATCATTAATACTGCCATTGATGCATCCAGTCACATGTGCTTGTGTATGTGTGTGCGCGTCCTCACCTAAGTCTGAAGGGACACACGCTATAAAGTGGTTATCTTTAGGAGGTGGGATTGAGAGGGAATTTTCTTAGAGTTTTCTGAATTATCTTTTTTCCAATAACTTGCTGTTTTATGATTAGAAAAAAATAAGCTTTTCCATTAAGAAATGAGATATAAATTATCAGTGTGTAAACAAACAAGTCCATCGACACAGACCGACTTGGCAGGTCGCTCTCACCTGCTTCATTACACAAGGCTTTCAAGTCTGCCCCGACGTAGCCATGAGCGCTGTTTGCCAGCTGCAGCAGCTCGGCCCTGGTGAGCGAGTGGGGGACCCTTCGAAGCAGCTTCTGCAGGATATCCAGCCGGTCCTGAGCACTGGGAACTCCGATCTCAATCTCTCTGTCAAATCGTCCGGGTCTGCGGAGTGCAGCATCCAAAGCGTGAGGGCGATTTGTGGCCCCGAGGACCAACACCTGTCCCTCACTTCCTTCCTAACAAAATAAAACGAAAGCAACATTACTCTTCTAAAAGTATTATGTACGGTATACATGTTGTATTATACATAGCATGTTATATGTTATATATGTAATATGTACATTATATAGACACACACACATACACACACACACACACACACACTATATAATTAGACAAAAATGGTGCTAACCGTCCAGGCTGCTAAGTCCTATCCCTTAAACTTTTATTACTCAGCCCATCTTTTCCAAAGCTTGGCCTAAATGCTCCCCATCTAGAAAGCTTTCCAGTTCCTACCTCTCTATCTACCGTAAGCGATGTTTCCTCCACTTCCAGCACGTTGCCCACACTGTTCTAATGAATAATAACGTAACACCCTACCATATAGTTATTAAAACGTGACTATTTTGTCTTTTCCCCTACTTGAAAGCAAAGATTATGACCTAATATTATTCAAATAAAATTTTCTTCACATATGAACTGCTCATTTCTTATTTTGATAAATTTTTAAATTCCTGAAAATACTAATAGCAATATTACCGACACCCAAG